>CAIGRN010087426.1:0-19429 GCA_903798345.1 Fraxinus anomala | reverse complement strand
CTTTTGTAGTTACTATAGAGTCTACCGGAGCATTACCTCCTGAGATGCTGTTCACCGAAGCTGTGAAGATTTTGGAAGACAAGTGTGAGCGAGTGATAACCGAGCTCTCGTGAGGGGTCCTCAAATGATAGTTGGCATGTCACCGAGGCCTGTAATATTTTTTCCAATATTCTATAATCTACCTAACATTCATGATATCTCGATTATTTTCTTCTCTTTCCTCTCTTTCAAATTTATCTTTTATGCTCATGTTTCTTGCACAAACATATAGGATTGGACATTAGAACTGATAAGATCTTGGTCCTTTTCTCTTTGTTGTCCACTAATCTATACTCGACCTTACAAACAAGCTATCAACTCAGTTGCAATCACGATCGTGTTTGGGGAAGCTTGGCCTGTATTATTCTGATAGATCTGCATGCGGTATTTGGCTAATGTTTATGTTGAACAGTATCTTTGAATTTGATGCATGAAGTTGGATATTTTAGTAATGAATGCATCTTTAGGCATCAATCTAAGCCCTGTTTGGTGGTCTTTTCTTTGGAAAAACATTGTTTCGAATAGTGAATTTTTGGAGAATGTGTGATTAAAAAGTAAAGAAAAGTTTTGGGTTTAAGCGTGGAACATTTTATTGTGTGAATGTGTGGTTGAAAAAGAGAGTAGAAAAAAGAGTTTTTAAAAATTGGGAGATAAACGGGGGCTAAATTAAAAGCAAAATTTACTTTCATAAAGTTAGAAATGTGGGTTCAGTGCCACGGGATGATTTGATGTAGGTTTGGTTAACGGTTGTCGATTAGAAAGATTGTGCAATTTTAATGAAAAAGGTTGACAATCAATTTGCATATAGATGTGGGGGATTAACCCATATTACTTTAATAGGTTGACGATCGATAGAGTGTATGTCGGGTGTGATGTGGGTTGGTCTGAGTATTTCAAGAGCTGGAATCATCTATTAAATTTCGATTATTTTGTAAATAAAATCATTCGGTTTCATTTTCAGTTTTGGTTCAAGTTTGGGAGGTTCTCTTCCAACTAAAATGTACTCCTATTTGATAATACAATTCCCTGGCCCGGCTCAATATCTAACCATAAGCAATCATTTCTAAATCCAACTGAAATTTTGTTTAAATAAGCAAGAGACAATAGATCTCGAACTCATATTTGTAAATAATTAATGGCATACCTACTTTCTAAATGAAAATTCTATTTATTGCGAACAAATTGCATTCACATGATGATCATAAATATAACAATATAATACCATAGTCTAAGTGTCGTAATTAAAATTTGGTCCAAAGTTTACAATGAATGAGATATGGGATGGACCACAAAACAGGTCATTAGACATTAGCAAGTTAGATGAAGGGTTTTAAATTGGAAATTAAGGGTGTTGTGGGTCCCAAGCATGAGGGACAGGTTGGAGCATTTGAAGGGCCCATGTGTTGATTCAGACCCTTGTGTTTGGGACAAAATACAATCAAATTATTGAACGTGGAAAGCTTTACTTTACCCCTTCCTTGACCCCTCCACACACACACACACACACACACACACACACTCTCTCTCTCTCTCTCTCTATATATACTCAGAGAGGAAAATTTCACTTGAAGTCACCCAACTTCTTCACTCCGTTTCAGTTTGATCACCTAATTACTTCTTTACTTCAATTAGACTATCATCATAAATACTAATAGTTAGTAGGAATGGTAACAGGGTGAGTTGGGCCAATCATTTTCAGTCCTCATTCCATTCAGATTTTTCTCCCCTTGCCCTGCCCCTATCCCCACTTAAGATGGTATGGGCCTATCTGTTTATCACCATATTTTATTTTTATTATAGGTTTTCTAATGTCTTTAGTTATTGAAAATTATTACTGCTTTTTCAATTTATATGAAATAGTCAGTGTTTCATTTAGATATTGTTGTAGTCAAAAAATGATTATGTCGATTTTTATCAACTAATTGATACTTTTTAAAAAGGTAAATTGCTGAAATAGGTAAAGAAAAGAGTTTTGTATTGATTTGAGTAATTTGAAGGTGTGTAGGGAGTACATTGTGTTTGATCTCAAGGAGGACCATTATATTCCTATTTATAAATTGTATACCGACGACTTTGCCATTTAGGGTCAAATCAGCTACAATAATGACCTTAATATGCGCATTGGTTTGGGTTTGATTGGTTCTTGAGATCGACTTTATCAGATCATCAATATTTGGACTATAGTGATACCATCAAGTAATCATTACGTAATTGATTGGTTGAATAAGAGATGCTGACGTCTGTGACGTCATGTGGCACAGTATGATTCGATAAGGTAAAATGTGCATAGGCGATGACACATTCCAGACATCATTGTCTCCAAGATGATGGGTGCTTTCCACCCGAACTGACCTCAGACGTATTGTGTTTGACCTAAGTGATAGATCATTAGTGGGAAGACTTACTTATTTTAGTGAGGTCGGAGTTCACACTCCAACAGAAATAATTATTATTTTCTTTTTGTGTATCACAAACTTATCTCTTTAAATATATTTTAAACAAGACGAATAATAGGGGATCATATTTCCTGCACAGGGGCAACAATCCCCGTCTTGAGTACTCGATTACGTGATGAGGTTCGCAAGTATCAAGTTTAATGTTGGATCATGCATTTTGTTAGCCACATGGAATTTGGTATGCTTTGATCATAGTTATAGATGTAATGATCATATTGAAATAAATCAAAACTAGGTGATCACTACGAAACAAGCTTGTAAGTTGGGTGACCTCTAAGGAAACATTCTTCCTTCTCTCCCACACACATACAAGAGAGAGTACATTGGTATAGCGCACAGGCCAAGTCACCCACCCAACTCTCTCTTTCAACAATCTCAAAGCCTTTTCTCTCTCATTCAATCCGCACATTTTAGTGGAAAGTGGAGGTGTCGCTCTTCTTTTTCTCTCTCTCTACAGTTTTGAGTGCTTTCTTTTCTCAATTTTTTTCCCCATTTGCTAAAGCAAGAAAAATGAAAACCCTAAAGTTCCGATCTTTGTGACTTCAGGTACTCTCTTTTAGCTGTGGGCTGCTTTTTTTTTTTGGCCTTTTGAACTGGTCCAGTGATTTGCTAGTTGGGTTTTTGCTTCTCCACACTACTTTGTTTTTTTAGCATTCCGTCTCTTCGTGTGGGGTTTTCTGGATCTCTGTTGGTAGGGTTTTTACAGAAAAGTCGTGGGTCTTTGCTCAAGATCTGCGTGCTTTTTAAGGGGCCCAATATTTTTCCCGTTCATTTATCTGCTAAATTGTGCTTATCTTTTGCTATGTGTATTTGCTTTGTAGAGTAAATTGAGGAAGTGCATTATGTTCTATGAGTTAACTGAGTCTCTTTTTTCTGTGCAATTTGATGGTGATTTGAGGCATTGGGGCTTTCTTCTTTAAAAGTTATGCTTTTGTCTAGAAAAAGATTGCATCTTGAGGTAAACAAAAGTGTTTTTTGTTCATGGTGGAAGGTTATCGAAATTGTTTTTCTTTGATTTCTTTTCTGTGTTTACTTGGTGATCAGCGTTTACATCTCTACGTTCATTGTGTTTTATTTTAATCAGAAAAGAAAAAAAGGAGAATTTATTTTTGTTTACATGTTGAAGATCTTTTTATCACCCAATTGAGGATTTTTGCTAAATTTATGATCTAGATGTTGGATTTGGTAGAGGTTGTAAAGACCATTTTTTAAAACCCTTTTGTTAATTTTTCTCTTGCTTTGATAAGCTCTTCCAAAACCTAGATTTGACATTTCTTCTGTTTTTATAGTTTATCTGCAATATCCTGGTAGGTACCCGCGAGCTGTATATGGGATTGGAGACAATAATGTTCGATTTTGATGCCGGAAAGTGTCAAATATTGAAGCTGAGTAATGAGTAATGGGTGTGTTTGATACGACTAATTTAAGGAGTCTGTATTTATTCCAATGGCGTCTGAATCTAGCATCAAGAGTTCCTCAGATAAGCAGAGCAAAATACATGGAACACAAGCCTTAGGGGGAAATGCTCGCAAGGCTTCACCCTTGCCCATTTCTAAGACTGGAAAATCTGAGACTACCGTGAGAGAATCATCTAAAAATGTTGAACCTGTTGCTTCTAAGAAAATTGCAGTAGCAGCAGCATGGGAAAAAAAATTACATAATTATCAGCAAAAGGAGTTGGTCAGTTCTGTAGCTGATAAGCTGGATTCCAGCTTAAAATTGGGGAATTTGAAACAAGTACAAACACTTGAGAATACACCTGATCCGGAAAAGAAAACATTAGGTCACACAATTGTCAAGGATAGCTCAGCTTCTGCTAAAGTGAGCGATGGAGCTAGCAGCCTTGCAAAAACAAGTAGAAGTGCCAAAATCAGTGATCGGCTTGATTTTGTTGAGAGTGGAAAGAGCAGTTTGTGTAGGGGTAGCACAAGTACTGATATAAGTGACGAAAGTACTTGTAGCAGCTTGAGTAGCAGTGTTAACAAACCTCATAAAGCAAATGATATGAGATGGGAAGCCATACAAGTGGTACGATCAAAGGATGGCGCATTAGATTTGAGACATTTCAGACTGTTGAAGAAGTTGGGCTGTGGCGATATTGGAAGTGTCTATCTTTCGGAATTATGTGGAACAAAGTGCTATTTTGCCATGAAGGTCATGGATAAAGCATCACTAGCAAGTCGCAAGAAACTTTTGCGTGCTCAGACAGAAAGGGAAATACTGCAGTCCCTAGATCACCCCTTCCTTCCAACTTTATATACCCATTTTGAGACAGAAAAGTTCTCATGTTTGGTTATGGAGTTCTGCCCAGGAGGTGACCTGCACACACTTCGGCAGAGGCAACCAGGAAAGCATTTTACTGAACAGGCAGTGAAGTACGACACTTATCCCAACTAATAACTCCATATTCTTGATATGTATCATAAATTGCGTCATCCTGCAAACTAATTTCTGCAAGCTTTTGTGAGTGTGGATATAGGAAACGATTACTTTCATTCTCTTGAAATTTGCAGTGTGTCCGGTTGTACTAATCTCATGTTTTTTTTTCCCCATTTTTAAAGCTGAAACAGTAGGAAGAGATAGCTGGAATGCTGCCTCTAATTGAGCCAAAGTAGAAATGATCTTCTGATGTGCTCATATCTACCAAATTATGTTCTACAAGTTTGTATTTGGAAGTATAGACATTAAACTTGTTCTATGTTTTTCTGAAACTACTATTCCTGACCAAAAAGCGCAAGTTTTTAAATATTTTTATTAGTAAATTGTATATAATACTAGAGTGTTACATATTTAATTAGACCTTGCACACAACTAGCTATTGAGGTAAAACATGGCCTCTCTCTTTATGATCCATAATAGGAGCTTGATTTTGAACAGATTTCTAAAAATGATATAAAATTTTGTTTTATGGTTCCTAGCTCACCACTGTTGCAATGCAAGCAAGAGGTTTATCCCTTGCAAGTTTACAAATTGGGAGGAACAGGTGCGCCTGATTTATATGATTAAAAATTTATGACATGAAACAAGTCTTATATTAATAATAGTTTTCATATTGTAGCTATGTGGTTAGGAATTGGTCTATAGCCACCCGGGCTTGATTAGGCTTTTTTTAGCGTCCGATTTTAGAAGAGAAATCCATTGCAAGTGCTTTCTCTTATGCTTTACCATTGTTGACCTCGGTTTCTGATTAGTGACGTAGCCAACAGATCCCGGCTCTGCTCATGTCCACGCGTAAAGCTCCTACACTTGGACAAATCGTTAGAAGCATGTTGCCTTCTCCGGCAATGAAGGAGGCGGTGGCGAACATTTCGACGATCAAGTCAGTTTGTGAGGGATGGACAAAAGAAGTGAGCCACGAATGTGTACGTGCACCATTGTATATAGAGAGTAAACAAGAGTGAGCAATAATTATGTGAAATTGTATTACCTTTAAATGACATTAAATGTAAGCTTTTATAGTAGAAGATGTGACTTTGGTTACCGTTGAATGAATGGGCACGTGGCCCTATCCTAACAGCCGAGGTGCCTCATCATCGACGCCACTTCTGTGTTCTTAGGTTCAGGGACATTTAATGATTATGAAAAGCTGCTACCCTCTAGTCTAGGCCTAACAGGATGTTGATTTTGAGGCGTCTGCTACAGAGATGTTACTATCAATCAATATCGGATCTTGTACAGATGATCTCATGGAGGAGGTGAAGTTGGAAGATGATTTCTTATGTTGAGAGTCTAGTTGATTCGAATATACTCTGCAGCAGGTTGTGGCACCTCGCCTCGACCGTGGAGGGTCGGTCTCAACATGGCACCTCGTTTGAGGTGATGCATCACTTGGACTTTCTATATTCGATGGCTTTAGGCCAGGAGGTAGAGGACAGTGACGCGGAGTGCGAACCTGATTAGGCTTGCTAGCTGGCTGCCATGTTGTCGATGCTTGGAGCATTGTTGGATGAGACGTAACAATTGCTATTCTGTTTTTATTTATTTTTTCATCCTATTCTGATACTGTTTGTGCCTAGAGTTGCCATTTATTTTTTCCTTGAGCCTTCTAGAAAAGGAGATATAGTCAAGTAAATAGTGCAGGATTGAATAAGTAAAAATCAGCTTTTGAACTTTTCTAATGTGGCCTCCGTCTTTAAGATAAATTGAATGGAGGCTACTCATATCACACAATATCAGTATATTTTATTCTACTGTCATTATGATACCTTATCTGCTGATTACTACATTTTTTTTATCACGCTCTCTGTAGATTAGCATTTCTCTTGTAACTGCATAATTTGCTGCAAATGAATAATGATGTTTTAGTTTAATCAAAGTGAACTAAGTTTCTAGACATGCCAATTGTTGATGCTCTCTAATTAATTTGCCATTATTTTTCTTCAACTCCAAATGTTGAAATTTACTAATTTCAGCATGGTAATCTGCTTATTGAATGATAAGCATGTCGCTCAGTTCAAAATGTCTGACCTTGTATTTCATCTGCATTTTCATGACAAGCTAGTCAAATCAACCTGATATCGCGTCCTCATTTTGAGTTATGCTTCAGTAATAATGTCTCCTTATTACCTACTCTTCAATATCTCCTTAGCTTCTCAGCTTGTGTGGTAATTTAGTAGGCATTCTATTTTATTTTTTCATAAAATAGTGTTGGTTGAAATGGAGCATGTTTGGTTTAGCTTAAAAGTTACTTTAAGATTTTTATTTTTATTTTCCAAAAATGCTTGAAGTTTCCTAAAAGTTTCTTTTTTAGATTGTCATTACAAAATTTTACTTTTTAACAGCAAATCTTTAATTCTGTCAGAAAAAAAGTAAGCATTTATCTTATCTGGCACTTATAGCATGCTTTGGGAAAGTTTTGATTGCCCCTATGGAGTTTCTAGCTATGTCTTGTCTGCACACAAGGGTGTGGGATTTATCCTTTTGACCCAGTTTCTGGTTTAACCAACTGTTATTTTTGTGTGTTATTTATGTTTATCTGACCGCAAAGTGCCTAAGAAGTTATATAGTAAGATTAGTGTCTTTGATCCGGTTCTCTCCTTGGCTTCTACCCAATAGTTCGTAGTGCAGTATTTGGTTTTTCGTTTTACAAATTTACGTGCAATTTGTATATGAGGACTCAAAATACTGTGTAATTGTTTATTTGTACCTTTTGTGATTGATTTCTATCCCACATGCAGGTTCTATGTAGCTGAGGTCCTTCTTGCTTTGGAATACCTCCACATGCTTGGCATTGTCTATCGGGATCTCAAGCCTGAAAATGTCCTCGTGAGAGAAGATGGGCACATTATGTTATCCGACTTTGATCTTTCTCTCCGCTGTGCTGTTAGCCCAACACTCATCAAATCCTCGTCCCTCGAGACAGAGACACTTCGGAAAAACTCAGTTTATTGCGTTCAACCTGCTTGTATTGAGCCCTCCTGCATTCAGCCGTCATGTATGGTCCCTACTTCATGTTTCACTCCTCGCCTGTTTTCAAGCAAATCCAAGAAAGACCGCAAAACCAAAAATGACATTGGTAACCAAGTCAGCCCATTGCCTGAGCTTATTGCGGAGCCAACCGAAGCACGTTCCATGTCATTTGTAGGTACCCACGAGTACTTGGCACCTGAAATCATCAAAGGTGAAGGGCATGGCAGTGCTGTGGACTGGTGGACTTTTGGGATTTTTCTTTATGAGCTATTGTTCGGTAAGACTCCCTTCAAGGGATCAGGAAATAAGGCTACACTTTTCAATGTCGTGGGCCAGCCATTGCGGTTTCCAGAATCGCCAGTTGTCAGTTTCGCTGCTAGGGATCTTATAAGAGGCTTGCTAGTGAAAGAGCCACAGCATAGGTTGGCATACAAACGCGGGGCAACTGAGATTAAGCAACATCCATTCTTCGAGGGTGTGAATTGGGCTTTAATTCGTTGTGCAAGTCCGCCAGATGTGCCTAGACCTGTCGAGATCGAAAGAATTCCTGCCCCGACCGCATCAACTAGTCTGAAAGTTGCTCCTGCAGCTATCCCAACCCAACAAGGTTCTGATAATTATCTTGAATTTGATTTCTTTTAACTAAACTGTTGTTTATGTTGGTCCAACAAGAACATGGAGTTTCTGAATATTATAGATATCTTAAATTGAAAAGAAAAATTCAGGGGTCTAATGTGGTAGCTAGTATTTAGTCTTTGATGTTGTTGTATTTGCAAATGTTGAAATACTATTTGTTGGTACCTATCCATAAATGTGAATTTGTTTGCTACCTATTTTTGCCATAGCCATAGACAAAGATGTTTGGTAAAGCTTAAATTATAATAATTTAAGATGATTAAGCACGCTTTTTATACTTTGTAGAACCTGCTACTTGAATTATAATTAAACACTCCCAAACAAGCGGAACGTGGGTCAATAATAAAACGGGTTAACAGGCCAGGATCTCTTGTTGGGCTTATATCTTGGACTTTGGGTTTGGATGTCTAGCCCGAGTCATGGGTCCAATAGATGGTTACTGGCAAACACCACCAACCTATAAATTGTATTTTCGTTGGGGATAATTGCAGCCGTAGTCCAAACTTTTCAATTTTTTGCAGGTTTTATTAAACTTTGATTTATAGCTACGTTGGTCCGAAATCATCCAAACTTGTGCTAGTGCAACGGAACATTTGGGACTAGGCAGTGGCGGTGATTAAAAGGTTTGGGACCAACGTTGCTATAAGTTAAAAAATTGGGTAAATTTTACAAAGATTTGAAATCGTGACTACGACTATCCCTTTTAGTAATTAAAGAGTGGTCTGATCGACGACTGACAGGAGCATAGAGCTCTCGTCTATTATAAACAATTTAATTTTTTTGATAAAATTAGAAAAAAAAAAAAATCTAAAATATGGCCCACAAACTTTTTTTTTAAAGTAAGCAATTGGTCACCAATATTCGACATGATTACCTTTTAACCCATTTCAAGATTCTCTCAAGTGTGACAGATTTTATATAGGAAAAAACGGACGTCTCAAATTTAGCCAAAAAGTAGTGCGATTTAGATAAATTATTCAGTTGGAAAATGCTTACAGATTCTTCAAAATTTGTTTCTTTACTTGCACTAGGCATCATGTGTACACTCCACTAAAAAGAACGTGTAGAATTTGCACAAACTTACTTTTTCAAAAAGTAAGTCGAATATTGAAATTGTTCTAAAAATGATGTCTTCCTGGAATATATATATCATGCCAATTGATGAACATATGAATAATGATTCGAATATTGAATTTTTTGTAAAATGGGGTTGACTATTTTGGCACGATAGTGATTTTTCATGATAGTGAAGTTTTTAAAAAAGTAACGCATGGTAACATATGATAATGATAAATAAGAAATGACTGTTGGATTACATGAAAGAATTCATAATTTAAAGTGTGATGGTAACAATAAATGACGTTTGACTCAATTTTAATAAATGAATTTAAAAAAGAATTGAACAATTCTTCTTTCTTTGAATAATTATTTATTAAATCCATTTTATTCAACGTGTACTCAATCAAGCCTCTTTTTATTGACATCTCAATCTTTGACATTATTATGTTTAATCTTTTGTCCATTCGTCCTAAGATTCACGGTGTCCAATGGTATAGCAATTTGACATGTATGGCTCAAATTCAAATGGATCAATAATTTAATTTTAATAAAACGACAACCTATTCACCCATCACCTCTCATTCCAAGGAAAAGGATCAAAAGGCAACGATATAAAATATGTTGAATCATATGATTTGGCAACCTTCAAGTTGATTACTTCTTTTCTCAGAAAATTCGCGTAGCCGAAGATCACGAGGGACATTTTGGTTTTGGATATGTTCGAGATATGAGAAAATCAAGGATATCTACCAGTAAGATAAATATTACTCTAATTTATAGAAAACGTCAGCAATACTGTCCAATAATATTTATTCAAACTTAGAAAAGCCGAAAAGGGAACTTAAAATGTGACTTCGCGTCTTCTCGACCGTTAAAAAGGTTGGCATATGTATTTGGCTATTTTGGGAAACTGCCAAGTACCAATGTTTAGTAATGTTATGATGCACAACTTTGCAATGTCATTAATTTTGTTCCTTTCAATAGTTAGCAAAAATAAACTTATCTTATTTTAGCCTTACCTTTATGCTTAATTTGATTATTTTTTTTTCTTAATTTTAATTTAAGGAAGAAAAATGTTTTATAGCTTAAAAAGTTCATTCACCCTTCTTACATAAATGGTTGCAACTATTTAAGGTGGAAAAAAAAAAAAAAATACTAAGATCAATAAACAAAAAAAAATGTTTCTAGAAAAAGGTAAAGAGAGTGTGTAAATGTCAAAACATTATTTCAGTGCCAACCTTTTTATATTCTTGTTATTATGATAAATAGGAATATTATTTTCCAAACTTAACGTATAATAAATATTATTTATATAGCGGAAAATAAAGTTAAAGAAGAAAAAAGGAAAAGACAAAAAGTGTAAACGAGAGAATGGTTTAACCGATCAAGTCGAACTTTGTTGTCCAGAGAAGGAGTTTATCGAGCAAAAACTTTACTTATCATGGCTTGTTTAGTCGAGATGTCATCCATTAGTCCAATGATTAAGAAATAATTAACACCACTAACATACCATTTTCACAAGCTAAAAAATAGAAGAGGGCAATCAAAAAGTGCAAATAATGTCAAATCAACTTTCTTTTAATTACTATTGTTATCTTAATAAAATTATTATGAATTTTAAATGAGCTGGGAAAGCAAATGTCTTTCACCACCCAAAAAACAAAGGCCCATATTTTCACAAGCGTCACGCCTCCTGTCCGACAACACCCCCGACCCCACACACAAAACACAGACGCAAAGACTTGCTATTATATATTCAAGGAAGAGCTAAAATGTAAAATCTTGGATTGAATCCACGCAGTTAATTTATTGAGTGAATTATGGTGTTCATAACAGAAGATATGATCCTGCAGTTGCAGACTCTCCTGGAAAAAGGTCGTTTTTCTTCATCACATTTGAGTCTTTTTGGAATTTTTGATCTCTCAAGAACTAATTTTTTAGTTATTTATTTTGATTTCAGTTGACGAACCACTGAAACAGACTTTCCAGGTTTGCCATTTTTACTTATCTGTCTTGTACTTTTGAGAATTAAGAAAAAAAATTGATCCTTTCGAATTTCAGTTTGATCTAAGTACTTGAAGTGATTGTTGACTTGGGTTTATACTTGTAAAAGTCCCAGTACTCGTTTCCTGTCATATTTGTTCATTTTTGGCTTGATTGTGGAAATGGGATAGTCAGAGAGCTGCTTTAAATCTTAGATTTTTATTTGATGGAATGAGGATGATTATTTTCACAATTTGCTTGATCTTTGTTCTTGGCTAGTGCTTGACTGGACTTGTTCTTAGCTTCTTGTAAATTTCTTGCACATTAAAATAATCAATCTCGTGCTTTTCCTTGCAAGTACAGGGTTCGGAAATTAAGATGAAAATCCTTTTTGTATCATTTTTGCAACCTTACACAGATTATTTTTCATTTTGAAGTTTAGAGTAAATAATGAACAGACTGTAATTTTCTTGTCTTCATATACAGAATATACATCAAGGTTGCCCAACCGAGAATTTGGTGAGGTTTCTCAAAGCAAGAGATGGGAATGTATCTGACGCCCATAAAATGGTTTGATGATTCCGTTACTAACAAAATTTTTTCGTTAGAATAAGTTGACGTATGTTCATTGTTTCTTACCAGTTGTACCCCATTTTTTTCAGCTTGTCGACTGCTTGAACTGGAGGTTACAAAACGATATTGACAATATATTGGCGGTGAGTTCTGATGATCTTGTTGTATGTAGAATGTTAAGTTTTCTATTTCCTTGTAATCTGGTATTCGCGCATATGATATTTGACCAGACCGTGTTAGATCTTTTTGGTTAGACTGTGGCATTGTTTTAAGGAATGAGAAATCTTTATCGTGTTACATGAATCCAATTTTCATTTCATCCGGGAAAGTCAAGCAGTCAATTCAGTAATCGACGGCATTAAACTAATGCACTAAAGCACAGCAGCGGCTGCTGGTTGAGCTGACAGGCTGAGTGAGAGCTCCTAGCCTCCTACGATAGATGATTAATAAATGCCATCTCAATTTCCATCTCCCACCCATCCCATATTCTTTCGGGGAAACGCCTCGAAGATCTATTCTTCTGTTCAATCCACAATATTGTTTGGATTTGGCCTAAAATGATAAACGAAATAAGGGCGCCACGCGTGCTGATGCATGGCTTAGTTTTAGCCATGGTAATATTGAGAATGAACGTATATTTGAATCTTCANACAGTATTGTTTGGATTTGGGCTAATATGATAAACGAGATAAGGGCGCCACGCGTGCTGATGCATGGCTTAGTTTTAGCCATGGTAATATTGAGAATGAACGTATATTTGAATCTTCAACTACAAACACCACTAGTTTATGGTCAAATTTTCTCCTTTTGACTGGTGCTTTAGAAAGTTAGATGATCGAGCATCTTAATATAAACTATTTTTCTTCCAAAAAGTACATCTGTTTAGTCAACAGCCATAACGATCTTCAGATTGAAATAGTAGAATTTTTCTGATGTTGGAAAAACAAATTGCAAAATCCATGAGATTTTAGTTGGTACACGTGGTTATGTTATTTCAAGAATGAGGTTCACCGCCTAGAATTTGTCAGAGCTGTCAAGGATGAGGCTGTTACCTAATCTGGCCGACCCTTGGTGGATTTCGATTGAAGAGGTGGAAAAACTTTTGGAATCTGAGGTTTCTTTGGAAATTAGAATCTGTACCTTCGAATAATCTCATACAAGATCTCCAACATTGTACGCAATAACGAATTTCATAGACTATCATCATGACAATGCATCTTATAATTGTATAGAATGCTTATCGTGGACAAAAGTAATTTTTGAATTTTACCACTCCTAATATATCTGGTTACTTCTGCAGAAGCCAATTATCCCTGTTGACTTGTACAGAGAAGTAAGGGATTCTCAGCTCGTAGGAATGTCTGGATACTCAAAAGAGGTAATGTTCAATGTACTATGAAATGTAGCTATTGAAGTTTTGCTTTACCATACAAATTCTACATTTGATGATCTTGAATTATTTTACTGGACTTTCCTTCTTTACAACAAACCCTAATCTTGTCTCGTAGTTACTTTTCTATCAACACATTATAAATGGCACTAATACACTTGATAAAATACGGAACTCGTGCATGATTTTTGTTTTATCTTCTAATTATTTTTCAGGGTCTTCCTGTTGTTGCAGTTGGTGTAGGGCTCAGCACATATGACAAAGCATCTGTAAGATGTCACGCTTTCAAGAATTTGCTGTTATTTTTTAAAAAGTGTTAAATTTGGTTTTGTTACGTGGATTATTTATTTTATCTGATATTAATCTTTGACATTTTAGATTAACTATTACGTCCAGTCACACATCCAAATGAATGAATATCGAGATCGTGTTATATTGGTGAGTTTTGGCATCCGCATACTACGATTGTGAAAAATATACTTGAAAAACAGCTTTGTTTATAGAATTTATTTTATTTTATAGCCTTCTGCAACAAAGAAGTTTGGGCGATATATCGGCACCTGCATAAAGATTTTGGACATGACTGGTCTCAAAATTTCCGCACTAAATCAACTCAAGGTATTTCTTCGTATTGCATAACCTTCTAATCTTTTTTCCGTTAATCTAAAATATTTTAAGCTGGTTGTATTATGTACTATATATTTGTAAATCTTCATGCTATTGGTAATTAACACGTTTGTAAGTCCCTTCATTGCAGCTTCTATCTGTAATATCTACCATCGATGACCTGAACTATCCCGAGAAGACTCAAACATATTTCATAGTCAATGCACCATATATATTTTCAGCATGTTGGAAGGTGTGGCATGTATATATACAGCATATTTTCAGGTTATTTGCACTTTATCCATATCTAAAGTTGAAATTCTATTGTACCTGTTCCTAGGTTGTGAGGCCTCTTCTGCAAGAGAGGACTAGGAGGAAAGTGCAAGTCCTTTCAGGCTCTGGAAAAGATGAATTGCTGAAGGTAAGTTCAGTTTCATTCATGGCTTTAACTGTAAGCCCATTGTGAAGCAGAAGTTTCGTTGGATTTGTTGGTTGAAATTGAAAATAAGTTACTTATTCCATGCAGATCATGGATTATGAATCCATTCCTCATTTTTGTCGAACAGAAGGCTCAGGTTCCTCACGGCAATCTAAAAATGGAACTGTAGGCAATTGTTTTTCCTTGTACCATCCCTTCCATCAGCAGCTATACAACTATGTTAAGCAGCAAGCTGCGCTGATCGATCCTGTTGCACCAGTCAAACAAGGTTCATTCCACGTGGATTTTCCTGAGCCAGGCACCAAAGATGTCAAAATTGCTAAAACTATAGAATCTGAGTTTCACAAACTCAGGAATCAAAAAGAGCTTTCCCACTCATTACGTGAGCTTAAGATTGATGGGGATTGAAGCTTTATGAAATTTTGTTTTGGTATCAGCATACTGATAAATAGCTCTGAGGGTATTTAATTGAGGAGTGTAGTATAAAAGCTTGCATTGAGGAGTGTAGTATAAAAGCTTGCATTATCTCAATGCAGGCAGTGTCATTTGTAACTTGACTACCTTTGTGTGGATGCCACATTGTTGCTCAAATGTTGAGAAATACCAAAAGCTAGCGCAATTTCATATAAAGTATTTCATTTTCTGATTTCATCATCTGCCACGACGTGAAGCAAATACATAGCAGCCATAACCTTGTGTATAGTTTTTGTTATACATATAGTCGACTCAAAATTTATGGAGATTAGACTGCAATGGCGAATTTTCTGTTTACTCACATAGACTACTAACATACATTAGTCTGCCATTTCCATAATGAAAAGTGATAGTTTGTTAAAGCTTTCTGTTTCCCCAACTTCATTTCAAATAGAAGAAAGAACCCTTGAAAGAAAACATGAAAATTCTACTGGTCTCAAATATACACAGATCCGGGCATAAACAGGTTTATCTCAAACTTAAATATTTAGCACAAAAAATTGTCCCTCACACTCACCATACAGGCTGCTCACTAGGCAAGGAAGAAGGCGTACCACCCTTAATTTTGTTTTTCTTATGAAGCACACCACTAAGATTGCCTACAAGTACTTTCTTTGTCGTGGAGGTTTTCACTTTTTCCAATTTTTGTGTTTCCATTACTTATCTCAGCTGACTTCTGCTTCCGGATTTGGTAATTTTGTGGAGAAGATTCAAAGGTCTTCTCTGTTTCTGCAAGAACCAGAGATGCTGCTTCCACTGCCTTATTTTGTTCCCACGCCACCTTCTGAGCTCTCCCTCCACTGCCTTCTTGGCTACCTCAGCCATTTCTGCTTTCTTCAAAGCCTCATGAGTAACAATTTTCATGTCCTCAATCTCCTTCTGGCTATTCTCCAACTTCTTGAGGGCCTCCTCTTCACTCTCTCTCACAGCTTCTACCTGAGCTATTGCAGCTGCTACTTTCATTTCTGCTAACTTTTCATTTTCTTCAACCTTTCGGCTTGATGACTCGAATTCAACTCTTGAAATTGTGATCTGAGCACCGGGCTCTGAAGCGGGGAACGTGCAGCATTGATTTTCTCAGACAGCAAACTGATTTGATTTAAGGCTCTAGCATCCGCTGCCTTCACTTCTTCGGCTTCGTTCAATGCAACTTTAAGCTTAGTTTCTGCTGCTTCTAGCTCAATTTTTGCTACTTCTGCTTCTTTCTTAAGTTCTTCAGTGTTGCGCTTCATCTCTTCAACTTCATGCTTAGCACTTCAACTCTCCAACGATAGCTGGTAGATGGTAGAAATCATTTCATCAGATATGCCACTTAATTTTGCTTCTTCTGCAAAGGCTGCTTCAACCTCAGACTTGGCTCTCTGGAGCCGGACATGCAGATTACCTGCAGAGGATTCAGTTTCTGTTTCCCTCTCCTTCATTTTTAAGTGCTCTCTATTTGTGTTTTCCAGTTCTATCTTAAGGGTCTCCACTAGGCTCCTTAGCGAGTTTTCCTCTTCTGCCACTTTATGTAGCGATTCCTTAGCATCATCCAACTCTGCAGTAATGGTCCTCACAGAATTGAGATCTGAAGCCCTTGCTTTTTCCATCCCTTTTTGTAGAGCCTCAATTTCTGAAATGATTCAAGCCAGTTGAGTCCAGATTCTTGTTAACATTGGGATCAAGACTTTTCTTCAAAGCAAGCAATTTTTTAGCCAACTCCTCAAGTCTGACTTTATATGACTGCTTCGGCTTATCCTTGTCAGCATAGATCTTTGCTTCATCTTCTCGTGCTCACTAGCAAGCTTCGCCTCCTGTAAAGTCGCAATATCTTTGGATAACTCAACAGATCTTTCTATGCTTGCATTTGCAAAAATCTCAGCTTCGGCTGCTTGCTCAATGGCAAGATTTTTTGCTTCCACAGATGCATTATATTCCTCCCGAATTTTCCTGAGTTCTTGCTTTGCTGCATCAAGTTCAGAGACAGCAGTCATGTATTGAACTCTTGCAGTTTCCAGGTCTACCTTTGCAGATCCATCATTTCCTTCAGATTCGATATTTCTTGTTTCTTCAAATTGCTTTGCCTGATGCTTAGCCGCTTCTGTTGCCATAATTGCTATATCCTTCGATTCATTATGAGTTTTGAGCTTCTGGGTCAGATCTTCAACAATCCGTTTAGCCCTTTCAAGCTCTACAATGGTCTGCGCTTTCGTAGTTTCAGCACTAATCAGTTGTTCCTTCAACTTATTCAACTCTTCTTGGGCCAGGTGAAGCAGAATCTCCTTTGCCAGCACTCTCTGAAAAGACGACAAAATAGTAGATCGCAACTTTAATTGTATACTGAGGAAGAAGTGATAAGACATTGATATACATACAACATTAAGAGGTAACTTAACCCAAAGATTGTTCCATGCAGGACAACCTCCAATAAAGATATTAGCTTGAGTGTGCATATACATTACCAGGCGGTAAATATGGATGTCAAAAATATGTGTTCAGCTTTTCTTTGTTTCACCACATTAAATTTCAGTAATTGGTTGTACTATGTTATAAATGTTTGCTAACAGAAAATCAACTACCGTATGCTTGCCATAATTCATTAGAAAAAAATCCCATAAATCAGAGTTCAAAAGAATTAGTAGAACTACTTGATGACCAACACAGAGATTGCATGCACTGCCCGATACACGAATGCAGGAACATATATCCTTGACCTTTTATAAACTAGTCACGGAAATGGAAATTGTCATGAAGTGAAACTTTTAGGAAAGAGCCAAAATTTGAACAGGCATACGCAATAAATGCTGCTGACACATTTTCTCCAATTTTCCCTTGTGTAACCAAAAGAAGAATAGATTTAGTAGTAAGCTTATCTAAACACCAGTGGCATGTTTGATAACATAGAATGGACACTACTGGATAGTATTTAAGAAAAAGAATCTAAAATCTCATCATCCTGTCTAGCTCTGCACACAAAACACTTCCCACATGTTTTGGAAGTGGAATATATCAACAATAAAAAAATAGCCACTTCATCCATATTTTTGCCTACGAACCTACAAAGATATGTTGCATCCTATGTCCTTAAATTGCAAGTTGACACTACACGCTCCAAAGGCAAACAATTTAATTGATAATTTATTGTGGTCAATACCAGTAATGAAACAAAGAAGGAATGCTACATACTTCTGCAGAATGTGGTTTTGGCTTCTTAATAGCAGGTTTTTCCCCTGAAACAACACCTTCACCAAATAATCTGACAGCATCTTTGACAGATTGAAATGGTGCACTGGTATCGATCTTCCCATCTCTGCTTTGGCTGATCCTTTGGTTTTCTGATGGTCTTTTGCTACCATACTTCTTATCAGATTGTTACCTGACAAGAACAGCCAAAGAAAGAAAATATTGATATAAAGGGGTACAAAGAATGACCAACAAAAAGATGATTGTTGAAAGTGGATAAACAAATTATATCATACTGGGAGCTCAAGGAGAAATAAGGTTGCTTCTATGAAAAGAAAATATTATATGGATCACCACATTGATAGTCAAAGTAGTAGTAAATATAATCCGAGTACTAAAACCTCATGAATTGTCCCACAAGAAGTTGCCATCGAGCACTGAAGGATCAAAACGTAGATTTGAGAGATCCATTGCAATTAGAAATCATCAAACAAATTGCACTTATGGTTCAGTTTTTACAACTATGACTTGTGGAAAATGCAGAAAAGAATGGATGTCATAGGTCCTACTTAAAAGGAACGCCAATACAAAACTTCTACAGATAAAGAAACTATAGATCAGTCAAAAGATAACTTCATTTTCAAAATTCAGAAGTACAGAAGACTGGTGTATACAGAACATTTATTATGACCAGTGGCAGATCCAGGATTCGAGTCCAGCTAGGGCGGAAGTTGACCGTCAATAGTCAACAGTCAACAGTCAATACTCAACATCCGCAATAGCGGGATCGTTTATTAATATTTAATTAAATAATATTCAACATATATGTAAATAAGCTAAAATGTAAAAATCAACTTAGACAATTGCAAAGAGAAATTATTATCGTCAAGAAGTTTCTTAAGAGGTGTTTATAATTAATCTTGATTCAATTCACTACTTCATTTTATATTAATCTAATTATAAATCTATAATCTTGACATTTTTTTTAACATTTCTTACAAGAGGATCCACACCAGTTTTATTAGCTTGTGATAAACCAAGCCTAATGAGCCATATTTTCAATCTGCAAGTAAGCAATTGATTAGTCTCTTAAGAAACATATTTCCAAATCAATTGTACAACACCCATTTTCTTGTTTTAACGGCAATCAATTGCAGACAAAATTAAAACACCAAGAGGAGAACATAAACGATTTTGCAGTCA
>CAIGRN010087421.1:0-12762 GCA_903798345.1 Fraxinus anomala | reverse complement strand
ATATCATCCAAACATAATGCATGCAAATAACGGATAATAACATATCCATCTAATTAACATGGTCTAAATTAGACCGTCTGTAATTAAAGTCAAAATCAAATGAATATTATTACGGTAAGAGCCTAGATGCATCATTATAAAGTTACCTTTGGACTAACAATATAATACACTGTAAGGTACTCTTAAAACACATAATGAAATTAGTTAACAAAACATATTGATTTTCGAAACACTAACATCTTTGGGTAGAAGGAGATTTCTAGACCAAGTAAGCTCGTTAACTGTTTTATGCCAATTTCCAAAAATATCACATATAATAACACCTTAGGGTAAGATATTATATGTAATAATTCAAAATTACGATGCTAATGTCAATTTTTTTTTAAAGAAAACCAAATAAATAAAAATGAGTGTACCACTTTGGTAGATATCACCCACTTTTATTTTAAAATATTTATTTTAATGGAAGCACTAAGATAGACTAAAAGTCCACGCAGTCTAAAGTGACCGGCAGCCGACGGCTGCAAAAAACACAGCCGTAAGCTGTATCTATAGCAGCGTTGTACGCTACAGCCCACTAGTCAGCAGTGCTTACCGCTGCTGCCCCACATATATGTTGAACTTCGAAAGACATTATACGTACATAGCTTCAACATATATACACACATAGTGAAAGAGTGAGGATGAAATCAATTGATTTTGTTCTATAACATATATGTACATACGCACACAGACAGAATGGAGGATGCTGGAGGATGGTCATAATAATAATGATAACAATACAATGGGAGAAGAAGAATGAGGGCATGGACGAAGACTGCCTGGGTTTTTAATAAATTTGAGCCGCAATTTTTACACATTAAACATATATGCACCCAAATGGCGGAGATGATGTGGAAGATATGAATCTATACATACACATGGTGGACTGTAGGGAGAAAATTATATACACCTATAAACAGACAGAATACACGAGAGAGAGATAGTAGTCGCATGCTGAATTGTAGAACATATATATATACGAAACTATATACAACCAGGTTTCTACACACACAATCGGCAGGAGATGCTAGAGAAAAAAAAATTATACACATATATGCACGAGTCAGCTGAGCAAGGAGAGAAGACAGAATTTCAAAAAATAAATTTTATTAATTTTGTTTAAAGGAATCTAATCTTAGCATGTCGCTCTGATACCAATTGTTATAATTATTTCAATAATCATGCTAATAATAATAATAACATATATTAACTGATAGTTTGAAATTCATGCATACGGAAGACATTTTTGTTTATGAATATTACCATTTAGACCTTCCTCTCATTGCTCCTAAAAAATAATCAGCCGTCAATGGGGTAAGCCAATAAACGATGTGAAGAGGAGAAGGGACCTAGCCATTAAATAGAAAATTATAAAGTCGGCCCATTACTGGCTCTAACCCTAATTAGGGTTTACATAATTACGGCTCACATACTTAAAATTACCACGTTATAATAATATAGCCCGTAAGGTGTAGAACGGGTCAAGTGATCACTAACATATCGGGCCTAATCATAGTATCATTACAAATCATACATTTAACCCGTAAAATTCGCAATCAAATGGAAGCCCACATAATCGAATTTTTCTAACAGATTTAACATGGTACCAACTCATACATTGTCACCATTTATGAATTTTACTTGTAATACTTCTGACAAAAAATTAATTGCCAGTGAAGGGAATTGGCACAATTATGCCAAACAACCCTTGAGCTGGATTCTTTGATTGACCAGTTGACTGCCTTATTTTAAATGGTGCAAAAACGTGTTTGTGGAATGATTAAAGCCATGTTTTACTTACCTATTTAAAATGGACGCTCCTGATGTCTCCAAGTGTCATCTCCAAGATCGTTGGATTGAGGACCTTTGGGTGACTCATATATAAGGGCTTCCTAGGGTTTCAACAGGGTTTGGCTTCTAATATTTTCTCTCTCGTTTTGCTGCACCGTTCGACTTTCTCTCTGTAGAAATCAAAACTCTCATTTGATTTCATTATCTCTAAAATATTGTAATCTTAAGTGATTCATTTTGAGCTGAGTGGTTTGTTCTTGTGTGAATTGTTGTTTGAGTGAATGCTGAGTTCTTTTGTGATATATGGATTTAGTTTTAGTGTCCAAACCTTGTAATCTTCACTTTGATTATGATTTCATTCGAATGATGGTTGTTCTTCAGTGGCTGAGGCACTGATCGATTATTTCTTGGCTTGAGGGCTTTGATTAATAAAACCTCTTTACTCTTTGGTTATCTTTTGTTGATTTACAGTTTATAGTTTGTTTTTCTTGTGCTATGAATCTCCTCCTAATAGTGGTATCAGAAATTTGTACGGAGGTTCTTGACTCTGAGTATAGTAGATCTTAACACTGTGACGCCTCATTAAGCTAGTCTTCGTTATTACTTGAAACCCTAATAAGGGGATCTGGTGAGATCTTTCGTGTTTAACGGTTTATTGTACAAATCAAGTTTTAATACTCGTTTAAGATCACCTGCCTAGTATTTTTTTTAAACTTGATTCTTGGCTTCTTGGTAATTCCTTTGTCCAGAAACCCTGAGAGTTGTTTGGAATCTGAGGGTTACCTTGAATTCAATCAAGCATCTTAATAACTCATGTTTTTTCTGAAATCTTTACTGCAGTATTATATATACTTGATTGATCCCTGTATATGATTTGTGTTAATACAACATTATGATTGTATTACTGTGAGCAATTTGTGTTTACTTTGAAATAACTGAAGTCCCAGTTTTGTGTTAACCTGCAATCTCTATTTACTCTAAGTGTCCCTTGTGTGGTGATACCTGATTTGTTTTGAATTGCAAGTAATTGTTAAGTGTCTGCATAATGTCTGACTAATCTGAATACATTACTTCATTCAAATTTTTTTAAATGACTCGCTCAAAATTTGAATTGAAAGTTTTTAATAGTAAGGAAGACTTTAGTCTCTGGCGCCAAAAAATGAAAACTCTATTACTTCAACAAAAATGTGCTAAGACTATTGATGAGTCATGGCATATTGATCTTGAATCAAGCAAAGTAACTGAACAAGAAGAAACTACATGGAACACTATTTTTCTGCATTTGTCTGACAATGTACTTAGAGAAATTGGCGAGACTAAGACTACTACTGAATTGCGGAAAAAGTTGGAAGCTACTTATTTGAACAAAACCATTCCTAATAAAGGTTTATCTTTTAAAATAGTACTTTGGCTTTAAACTGGACCCTTTTTTTGTCTTGAAACTAATATTGATAGATTTAACAGACTATCTCGTGACTTAGCCAACTGTGATGAGANTAGTACTTTGGCTTTAAACTGGACCCTTTTTTTGTCTTGAAACTAATATTGATAGATTTAACAGACTATCTCGTGACTTAGCCAACTGTGATGAGAAACTCTCAAGTGGACAGTTGGCTATGGTTTTGTTAAATTCAATTGGTGATAAATATAAAGATGTTAAAAATGCAATTGAATATGGTGGAGAAACTCTAACTACATATGTGATCATTAATGCCTCGAGGTCTAAGGAGTTAGAACTAAAATTTGAAAAGAAGGAGTCTGTTAATTGTATTAATCTCATGATGAAGTCTAAGTTTAATCCCAAAAATGCCAATTTTAACAAGAAACCTGGACACAAAAGAAAGGGAAACTTTAGAGATAAAATGAAAATGAAGACAAAAGGGAAAAATGTTTCTACTGTCTTGAAAATGGTCATTTTATTAAAGATTGTCCTAAAAGACTTTATGACTTAAAGAATAAGTCTAAAGATGATGGTGGTGGAGCCTTAGTTTATAATGAAACTAATATTGATGAGGTGTACGTTGCTGTAAGCTTTCCACCTTGTCAATAATGGATTTTTGACTCAAGTTGCACCTACCATATGTATCCTAATAAAGAATGGTTTACAGAGTTTGAAAATTTGAATGGTGGTAAAGTTTTAATGGGTAATCATATGATATGTCAGGTAAAAAGAATAGGAACTATCACTTTGAATGTAAAGGGGAATAATTTGATTTTTGAAAAAACTAGATGTGTTCTTGATTTAAAAAGAAATCTGATTTCCTTTGGGGGTTTTAGATGATCTTAAATATGACATTTTGATTAACAAGTGATACATTAAAATCTTGAAGGGCTCTCACTTAATTGTTGAAGCTCCCAAGAGACATGGTCTATACATTTTACAAACTGAAATTTTTTTGGATTCGACTTCAGCAGTAATCTCAGTTCAAAATTACAAGTCACAAATATGGCATAAAAGGTTAGGCCATATCAGTGACAAATGTCTGCAGATTTTGAAAATCAGTGTGTCTTTGGTAAATATAACATTAAAAAACTTAATTTTTGTGACTATTGCATTTTTGAAAAATATAACAGATTGTCTTTTCTGCCTGAAATGCATGAATCTGTGTCCATAATTGAATATTTGCATGCTGATCTTTGGGGCCCAACTACTATGACAACTCATTCTGGATTTAATTATTATCTTCTTGTCATAGATGATTTTTCAAGAAAGATTGGACTTTTCTTTTAAAATCTAAATCAACTATATTTAATGTTTTCAAAGAATGGAAAGTTATGATAGAAAACCAAACTAATAAGAGAATTAAAGTTTTAAGAACTGATAATGGTTTGGAATTTTACAATTATGAATTTGATGAATTGTACAAATTATCTAGTATGTTGAGATACATAACTGTTACACACACTCCACAACAATATAGTTTGGCTAAAAGAATGAATATGACTATTCTTGACAAAATGAGATGTATTTTATTAAGTTCTGGCCTGCCTAAAATTTATTGGGAAGAAGCTATTAAAACTGCAAGTTACCTGATTAATAGATACCCTTCTATTGCTATAAATTTTAAAACTCCTGAAGAGGTGTGGAGAGGAAAACCTGTTGACTTCAGTAACTTGAGGGTTTTTGGATGTGCAGCTTTTGCACATCAAACTGAAGGCAAATTAGAACTTTGGGCCCTAAAGTGTGTTTTCTTGGGCTATGGTAAAGGGGTTAAAGGTTATAGACTGTGGGTTAGAGAGATCAAAGGCTACAAGATCATATTAGTAGAAATGTGGTGTTTAATGAAGATGATTTGCCCTGTCCTAAATCTAAAAACCAAACTGTGTCTTCTGATCAGATTGAAAATGTGAGGAAGAAGGTTGAAATTGAGGTGGAGCAATTTGATGATAATATTCATCAGGCTGCTACACAAAACTTTGAGGAAAATGAGGAAACACATGGTGATAGTGTTCCTGTTGAGGTTTCTGAAGTTGATTTAGAATCAGTTTAGCCTCTTGATAATTACCAGCTTGTAGAGATAGGGAAAGAAGAAATATTAGACCTCCTGCTAGGTTTGAGGATGATATTTCTTTGCTGTCCTATTGTAGTATGATTGAAGAGGAACCTGAGTCTTTTGAAGATGCTTTGAATAGTAAAGACTCTAAACTTTGGCTTGCAGTCATTTAAAATGAAATGCAATCCCTTAACAAAAATAAAATTTAGATTTTGGTAAAAAGATCTGAAGGTAGAAGGATTGTGGATTTTAAATGTATTTTCAAAATTAAAAGAGGTGAATAAAGTGAGAATGATATTAGATATAAAGCTAGATTAGTAGCAAATGGTATTACTAAAAAAGAAAGAGCTGATTTCAATGAAATTTTTTCACCTGTTATAAAATTTACAATAGTTAGAGTCATTATTGTTTTGGCCACCCAATTTAATTGTGCTGATGATGTCCAAAATGAGGGAATGACCACTTATGAATGTAAATCATTGTACCAAGGTGGAGTATGAATGGAATTGGCACAATGATGCCAAACAACCATTGAGCTGGATTCTTTGATTGACTAGTTGATTGCTTTCATTTAAATGGTGCAAAACGTGTTTGTGGAATGCTTAAAGCTGTGTTTTACTTACCTATTTAAAATGGACGCTCCTGATGTCGCCAAGTGTCATCTCCAAGACCGTTGAATTGAGGACCTTTGGGTGACTCATATTTAAAAGGGCTTCCTAGGGTTTCAACAGGATTTGGCTTCTGATATTTTCTCTCTTGTTTTGTTGCGCTGTTCGACTTTCTCTCCTTCTCTCTATAGAAATCAAAACTCTCATTTCATTTCACTCTCTCTAAAATATTGTAATCTTGAGTGATTCCTTTTGAGCTGAGTGGTTTGTTCTTGTATGAACTGTTGTTTGAGTGAAGACTGAGTTCTTTTGTGATATATGGGTTTAGTATGAGTGTCCAAACCTTGTAATTTTCACTTTGGTTGTGATTTTGTTCGAATGGTGATTGTTCTTCAGTGGCTAAGGCACTGATTGATTGTTTCTTGGCTTGAGGGCTTTGATTAATAAAATTTCTTTACTCTTTGGTTATCTTTTGTTGATTTACAGTTTATAGTTTATCGTTCTTGTGCTAATACTTTGTGAATCTCCTCCTAACAGCCCGGATATAATTGAAGATTTAATTTATGAACAAATAAAGTATAGATACTTAAATGCATATATACTATGGATCTATCAACGAGGCCACAAGAGAAATACCAGAATGAATTAACCTAATTAATCAAAACCCTAATTTCAGATATAATGACAAATCTATATTGATATCCAGATTTAACAAACATTAATGCTTGTATGTGCAGTTAAACAGCAGCTAAATGCCAATCAATCTGCACAACATAAAGAACCCACAGTACTAACTTGAGATACAGGCTACAAGATGATGACCCCATTTAGGCATCTCCACCGGATGATACAATTCAGTACACATGTGGCCATTGTAAGTGATATTATGCACTTATCCAAACTTCTAAACTTGACGATTTAATACGTTATTGAACGGATATGTACCTAATTTTGTGTAAAGTATGTTAATTGTAATGAAACCTCAACTTAATTCAATTGGCGTGAAAAGAGCATATTGGAGCTTAATTGGGATTGGTTCAAAAGTGAGCAATCGAAAGAGATACATAAGCTTTTGGAGTTAAATAAGACATTTGAAAAGTTTGATAACTCAATTACAAACATTTCAAAACTTGCATCAAATTAATTACGAATGATTGTGAAGTGTGGATAATTTAAATATAAAAATTTAAAGATAGAGGATCCATGGAGCAAACAAGGACTCAAGTTGAAAAAGAGGAGAAACTCAATAACCAAAGTGAAGATAGGAGCAGAGTTGTGCCTCACGATTGCAAAGTAAAATTTAGAACTTGGAGGCCAAAACTTTGAACCATGCAATCCCATGGTTATTTCGGGCAACAAAAGTTTTATTTCCTATTTTATTTCAATTTCTTATTGGAAAGCAATTATGGTACGATTTTTGACTTGCTTTTGGGATCTACAAATATGTCTTCAAATACCATTAGAGGGAGGCTCTTGGGTACAAAAGTACATATATCTTTACAAAGAAAGAGCCCTAGAGAAAGTTTTTGATCATAAAATCCATATTCATTCAAGCTTTTGTTGAAAACACCTATCTATATAATTTCATACATTTTCTTGGTTTAAAGAAGAAGAAGAATCAAGGAGATTGATCAAGAAATGATTGAAGATATTTATTTTCAAGATATCTTTCAACCTTCTTTCCAAACTTTAATTTCGAGCAATATTGGGTCAATTCAAATTGTATTTCTGTATTATTTTGATACTAGGATAATGTTGAACCCTATGTTTGAAATTTAGATACTAAGCCCTTGTTTGAGCCCCATATTTTTCAACATACGTTTTTCTCTATCCCTCTCTTATTTTCAACCACATTTTTCAATAAAATAATAGTACACACAAATTCAATTTTTTTTATTTATTAATCATAAATTCTCTATCAATCTACTATTCCAAAATATATTATCAACAAAAAAAAAGGGCCTCAAACAAGGTGTAAATTCTGAATTTTGACATGGAATGCTTATCTCGTTTGAGTCCCATTTTTTTTTTTGATGAAAATGCATTTTGGAATAGTATTTTGATGAAAAATGTGTGATTAAGAAATAATGAATTCTTCTTTGCGTGAAATATTATTTTATTGAAGAACGTGTGGTTGAGAATAAGAGAAAGTTAAAATAATGGGGACCAAACTAGGTTTTGGTTTTGAATGATTGTTAGGAAGTTAATATTTTTTAATTAATTGATCACTAGTTGAATTGTTTGTTATTTCTATTGATATTTAAGAGGAGAAATATGAATTTGGCACGTAGTAACTATCATTGTACTATAGGAAATAGAGATATACATCTCTTCTTGACATTATCCTTTTAAATGTTCTTCTGATTTAATGTATCTTCGTATGTTCACATCGTTTATAGAGATTATAGAAGATCATATGTGATAATATTTTTAGGGTTTGTTTGAGTCACATTATTTTGGTTTAGAAAAAAAAAAAAAGATAAAAAATAAAAAATTACTATAATAATGGAATAGTAACTTTGTGATTATGGGTGTGTTTAAGCCACATTATTTTGAAAAAATGTATTTTGGAATAGTAGATTGATGGAAAATGTGTAGTTGAAAAAGAAGAAAAAATTATTGATGTGATAGAAAACATTATTTTATTGAAAAATGTGTGGTTGAAAATTAGTAGAAGAATGCGAATGAAAATTTTAACGTGACTCAAACAGTGGCTTAATTCTACTCGAGAGAGATTATTAAACAATTAGGAACGTTGATAATCATATTCGAATAATTGTTGTCTAAGTCTTGAATTGATATTAAAATAGACAAATGTAGGGGGATTTGAAGTTCCAGTGTTTGCCAATTGTGTAAGTTTGATAACGCTTTCCATTAAGTAGTTAGATTAGTTACATGTTTAACTTATTAATATAAAATATTCCAACAAGTTTTGCTATTCGATTTGAGTTAGGTTTAATTAGAAATTAAATTGAATACTTAGTTCTTATGGGATCGATTATTGTGCTTACATCCACTTTATTACTTGGCTACGATATCTTAAAATTTAGCACAACGATAATCTTAACCAATCTTGATAGTACATTTAATTCTGCCCTATTTTACAGAGGACTCGAAATTTTTAGGGTGGCTGGACCTCTTTGAGCTCGAACTCGAACCTGTAAACCACCTTGAAAGGTGGCCGTCAGCCCTGGGGAGAACCGGGGAGTGGTGGTTTGCGGTGGTGCTAACTCGATACGGAAACGTTTCAACAATGAAAGTGCAACATTTCTGAGTTCCACAAGGGCCATTTCTTTCCCCAAACAGACCCTCATTCCAGCTTGGAAAACTGGGAATTTAAAAGGGTTTTCTTGAAAGAAAACCCCATCTTTTAACCATCTTTCTGGCTTGAATTCTAAGCAATCTATGCCCCATAGCTCCTCCATTCTTCCCATTGCGTATGGATGATAAGTAACCCTAGTCCCCTTCTTCACCGGCATCCCATCAGGTAAAACATCATCATTTAAACAGAATTTGGAATCAAATTGTATAGGTGGATACAATCTCATGCTCTCATACACTGATGCTTGCAAATAATGAAGATCTTCCATTTGTTCATAGCTTGTAATCTCCTTGTTTTGCCCAATAACTCGATCAGCCTCGACTAGAATCGCTGCCTCGGCCTCTGGGTGATTTGCCATTAGCCAGAAAAAGCTCGTCAAGACAGACGCCACTGTGTCACGGCCAGCCAAGATGAAGCTAACCACAATATCCCTAAGAAATGACTCATCACTAACAAAAGCCATGAATCTTGAAAGAAGATCTTTTTGATCAGAAAACCCAAAATTTCGCCTTTGATTTATGACCTCTTGGGTTAATTTGTTGATCATATTGATTGATTTTCGAAGCTTTTTCTCATTTCCAATGTTTAAAAGCCGTCTGATCTTCCAAATAAATGGGGAGACAGTCATGGCTCTTTCAGCGGACAGTTTTGATGCTAGGTCGAATGAAATAGCAAATTTTGAGATAGGTAAGGACAATTCCAAACATTTAGGGTCCAAACCAAATGAAAATCTGCAAATACTATCAAAAGAAAATAGTCGAAAAACATCTTGTAAATCAACAAATATATCTTCTTTCCCTTTTACAGATTCTAAAAGGGGTATCAACCGTTGATCGATCTCATGACGAGCAACTTCAAAAGCAAATGATCTTATGGATGTTCGGCTAAGCTCGAGACTTGCCATTTTCCTCTGAAACCTCCATAAATCTCCATCCACGTTGAATATGCCCCGGCCCAGAAAGTCACCCAAGATTGCAGAAAAGGGTTTCCCTTTTGGAAAATTATCAAACCTTGTTTTGAGCATATATTCAACATTAACAGGATTTGCAGTAATAGTATTATCAAGAACGTGAATATGAATAGTCTGAGTAGGAGATGTTTTAAGAAGATAAGCATACCAATCACACAGATTATCAAACTGGCTTTTCCAGCTTGATTTCATGTAAGTTTGACAAATTTCACAGTTGCACCAAACCCTCAGTCTTGCAAAGTAGAAGATCAAAAAGATTAACAAAATCATGAACATCAAGAAACAACAGCAGAATTCTTGATCAAAAGCCCGAAAAAACCCAGGAATCGCAGACTCCATGGCGGATCAAATAAGATAAAAAGATGAATACAAAAGAAAATATCAGATACCAATGCGTGATAAAGAGATAAAATGAAAACTTCAAATTTTTTAGATTATTATAAAGAAAGCACGTTCGCACAAAGAAACATGTCTGCATATATAGATGCAGATAACTGTATTACCATAACAATCAGTGGCCACACAATAAATATTTTATATTAGATTGAAAAAAGGACTGATAAAGGAGAACAAAATGAATACGAACACATAAGGCGTGGATAAAGTAGGGAGTTCAGGTAGAAGACGCATTATTGAGTTGAGTAATACATAATGCAAATTGTCTTATTATTCTTTACTAAGCCAACTACTGTTTGGAAAATAGGACCAACACACTTATCTCCGTGTCTGCTGGTGGAACTTCATTTTATGCTCAATACACTTTACTCACTAATTAGTTATAATTATATTTTTAAGGAAGACGATACAAAACTAACTTGATCTTGAGTCAATGACACGAACAAAAATAAATTTCAGAGTATTGCTATTCATTACTGATATTTAGCACCAATTTAGGTGTCCATTAAGTGTCGTTAAATGATTGGACATTTCAAACGAAAATATATGAGTAATCTTTTAGATGTTCAATAATTTAAGGACATTTAACGGATACCTAAATTGGTGTTACGCAACAATATTGATGAACAATGGGAGCGGACGAAAAGAAAATTCTGAATTTCGTGTAGTTTGATGTGTTCCTTGTCATCATTCACATTTTGTAAGATATTTATTTGACTCGTAATTGTTTTCATACTCACTCTCTACTTAAGAGAAACCCAGTGTAGGTCCAAAGTGTTGGAGTATTTGCAGGGGCGGAGCCAGGATTGCGTGGTACGGGGGGCTATTGAGTTGGACAGTGGGCTACTAGGTTGGACAGTAGAAAAAAATAGACTATAACCAATTTTTTTTTTTTTTTTTTTTTTTTGGAGAAATTGTGATTAAAAAGTAGGAAAACAAATTCTAGGTTTACATATAAAATCTTTTTTTGTGTGAATGTATGGTTGAAAANAAATTTGGCTTGGGCTCGGGGGGGCTGGGGTGGGCTGCCCAGCCCCCCCCTATCTCCGCCCCTGAGTATTTGCCCTTCGAGTAAGACTGATTGTCTTCCATCAAAAAGAGATTTTTTTTTTTTTTTTTTTGGAGAGATTGTGATTAAAAAGTAGGCAAACAAATTCTAGGTTTACATATAAAATCTTTTTTTATGTGAATGTATGGTTAAAAAAGAGTTTTGATTTAATGGAAGACAAACATGGGCTAAATTTATTTGTACACATGATATTTAAAATAAAATCTTAATTTATTTTTCGATAAATTGATTGTATTGATTTGAGCTCACATTTGTTCGTAGATCATTTTGATATTATACATCAAGTGCTTAAGTTGTTAAGTAAAGAAAGATTCGATTTATAATTTGATCTAAAAAAAATTATACTCCACAATCAGAAAATAAAAACATATACTTTATTATGATAAGATTGTCCCAATTTAATAATTAAATTTCATCTTTGAGTTTTTGTCTAAGATTGAGAGTATAATTTGAATGTATTGGATTGGATCACGTAAATTCAATGTGGGATATTGACCACACAAATGTAATTGTACTTGAATGTCGTATGTAAGACCTTTTTAGGTTCAAACATAAGCTTGGAAAGTTTGACAACTTTTTAGGTCAGCAATTATAAAAAGATTCAATACTCTTTACAGTATATTTGATGCATGGCTATGGAAGAACTTGACAGATGACAATTATTATTATGCGTCTCTCATCTTAAATCTTATCAATTTTTGTAAAATTCGACATACCCTTGCTATATCAATTCTTACATGAAGAAAATATAATTATTATAATTTAAGAGTATAATTTCAAAAATATCAAACTTATAGAATTCTTTCAAAAATCAATTTTTGAATTAATATTATCTTTTCTAAAATTATAAAAATATATGAATTTTAATAAGAGAATATTGTGACTTAATAGAGGGTCAATAAATAATAATTGATGATTATTTTCCCTTATCTTATCACTTCTTTAAAAAAAAAAAAAAAGCAATCAATCATCTATACTGGGCCTCCATGGCGATAGATGATGAAATTGGTCACAAATTTCCAAAGAGATTTCTCACAATAATCATTTTCTTCTTGTCGATAGTTGCTCTA
>CAIGRN010087418.1:0-10689 GCA_903798345.1 Fraxinus anomala | reverse complement strand
AACATGTAACCCAAACAATCAACCAAAGGAAGAATAAAATTACAAAACTAATTGGTGATAGAAAGAAAACGTTAAATATATTTTAACTTCAGTCATTTTTCAATATTATTTGTGAAAAAAAAAAGATTGATGTAAAATGATTAAAATTTAACAGTTTAATGTCTTGAAACCTTAACAGTAGAATAGACATTTTTAATATGGGAATATGTCAATAAAATAACAAAAAGTATATTTGATCGGTTGTTAAAAAGTAATAATAATAATAACTATTGTAGACTATCAATTGTTGCAAACGCTACATTTGCATCAAGCAAGGTAGCCCCCACTTCTGATAAAAGATTAGTATCCCACTATACTATCTAATTTCCAGAAATAAGAAACCATGGACGGAATCAGAATGCAGCTAAGTACAAAAATTAAGGTTTGAATTCACAAATAAGTTCAAAATTGAAAGCATATGTTACTTGATATTGATGAATGATCAGTGAATGTAATAGCTATTCAAATAGATCGGGTTCAGATTTTAACTGGATTTTAAATATTAGTGATTGAACTAGGATCGTTTGCAGATTGCTCCATATGTTCATTAAATCCTTTGAGCCTTCTCCTCGTTCTTATGCCACATATTAAATATAAATTTTTATTACGAATTGAGGTCTTCAATGGAAAAAATCGATTTCATGGAGAGTCAAAATAATCCATGATAATTTAGTTTCTTTACTACAATGTGCAATAATATTGGAAAAGACTTGTTATCTGTAGAAACCCCTAATCCCGAAATTCATCTCTGGGATAAATTATTAACTCTAAACTGATTAGTCGAGTATCGCAGTTTGTATCTATACGTTTTTCCTTAAGAATCTTCTAATCTACCTTCTTGTCGTACAAATATTCAAATTAAATTATGCGATCCACATTTCAAATTTAAAACAGCTATAGTGCATGTTTATCTCCCTGCAAGTTTGTTAAAATTTTGAACTATAAGTTGGACTTTATGAATAATTTCAATATACAATTATTTTTCAACCAAGAAAAAAAAATGAAAAATGAAAGAATATCCCTTCCTTAGTTCTTATTAGCACAATAATTCTTCCCAAGTGCTACACATTACCACTCATTCAAATAGAAAATTATTATAGCAACAGAAACAAACGCAGCCAGCTTGTCATTAATTGTAGAAGGCATGAAACATAAGGTATCTAAATAATTTCTACTGTGTACATATGGCCATTTATGTCCTACAGTACCATACCTGGACAGTAGTAAGAACAGGAACTCGGACAGCCATTGCCCATCGGAGCTCCCTTATGTCTCTTAGTCTCTTCCAGTCTGGCATCCCGGAAGCCCAACATCTGGTTGTCCAATCTATTTCCTTCTTTGACCAAAATCTTCTAATTGCATCCTTCTCCACTGGCCCAACTTGTATATTATCCTTGTTAATAAACATCCATTCCTTCAAAGGCTCCATGAAAGCAGTAGCAGCGATTAAGTTGGACTGCAAAGGTATAGCAGTTCTTTCTAAAGCTTCATGAACTACTGTTAGTAAATCAACAGCAAGAACACAACCCCCAACCAAGACACTTGCCTCTATATTTGATAGAACCTTCATCAAAACCTGCATGCCCAGCAAATGTACAAGTTTAAACAGAAAATTAATGCAATATCGACCGAGATAATCTTATTCCAGCATGTAGGGTCAACTTCATTCCATGGGCTAATTCTTATTTCAGCAAGTTCATCTAAACTAGCACGACTTATTTCTAAATCGGTAGTCCATTTATTCTAATCCTTGTCACACCATAGGCAAACTTAGGACTATAGCCCCATATGCCACTGGGACAACAGCTGTTAAAAGGGGCACATCATCTTGATTTTCCAAATCTAAATTAACCATAAGAACCTCATACGTCATTCCCACTAATCAAAACTAGATGTTAAACATAAAAGTTCGATTAAAAGTAAAACCTACGTTGCTCGGACTTGGGTACTTGTACGGGCACATACATATCTAAGAGTCGAATCTTTTTACTTCTAAAACTTAGGATATGGTGATATGGCTAAAAATGATCTAAAATTGCAACACAAATAAGTGGGTACTTTTGACAAACATAATTTTTTTTAGAATATTACAGTTTAGATGTTTTTTAGGGAGTGTAGCACTAAATGGGCTTGGTTTCATGCCTTCAAAATCTTGGTTTTAGGAATCAAAATCGATTTTATGTCCTTAAAATTGTAGGCCCATTCTTTATTTCCATACAAATTCTGCTTCCTCCCATGGCGATCTCCCTTCCATGATTCTATCATGTTTACTTCTAAATTGAAGGATCTAACATGGAATCCATACCTATACCACATGTCGTGGTGTGTGGACACGAATACATTGTCCAAACCAAAAAGTCCGAGCATCATAGAGTAAAACACAACATCCGTTGGTGAGATATTAAAATTGGTCGGTGGAATTTATCTCATCTGTGATGCCTAAGATCTCTAATTTTATACTTAAGTTTCTTCTCCAACATCTTTTCATTGCAGCGCCCGTGAAAACAGCCACTAAAACTTAAACAATTTTCAGTCACAAGCCCTTTATGTTTCCTACTAGATTCTTTCATCTCAATCTCCCTACCTATTCCAACCTTAACAGTTCTGTGTTACAAGTTCTAGTCAGCAACTGAACAGCCCAGAACTACTACAGATTAATCTTTCTTTCACTCTTTGTACTATCACCGTTTTTGCAAATCAAAAACAAATAATTGCATCTATTGGCTATTAATCCTTAATGCTACATTCCCAAATCCATATTTAGTGCTAATTCCCAAACCATCAAGCATTAGGTTGCTCAGTTCAAAGAGACTTGAGTGCTCACAGTAAAAGGCAAACTAGTGAAACCATTGCGATTCACAATCCAGACCAACATCCCAGCAAAAGTTCGCATATGGTACAAGTCAAATTCACCAACACTAACTGCTACACACAATTAAAAGACTCGACTAGCACAAGTGAGCAAAAGCTCAGGTGAGCAGATATAGCAAAAACACAACTACAGGAATAAAATAATGAAGACGGTAGGATATTTCTAAGTGTAGGTCACTTAATTTAGTGGAAACCACCATGTTGTTTCATGTCACTGACACTCCTCGTCTACGTATCCTTCACTGATGGTAGTAATATACAGTGTAACTTAAAGGTTTTTAATATAATAAATAGCTACTCAGCCGATCTAAAAGACTTAAAAAGTATTTGTTTTATTAAACAATAAAAAAGTATAAAAATGAAGATATAACATATAAATCCACAATTTTAAAGAATTTAATTAACATGTCCTCAACGTGTCCATGACCTACTCTTTTTAAAAATCCCGTGTCGGAGTGTCCGTGTCCGTGCCCGTGATTCTTAGGAAAGATCTAGTAGAGATGCCCTCTGATAGCTATTCGGCTATTATAGGCGATACTAGAATCTTTTAGGCAATTATAATGGTACTCATAGCCAGCGCAGCAGAGTAGTAGTTTCCTTACATCTCTGTTCCTTTTGATGAATTTGCTTAACCAGATGAGCAGTAAGGATAGAGAAATTTTCGTTGGTAACTGTCTCATTTCTAAAATTAATACTGATCTCATGATACTCAATTCTGGTGATTCCTTCTTCATATTAATAAATACCTTCTGTCTTTCAGTTTAAAAAAGACACTGAACCACTACCACTACCTGTCAAGACCAGGAGGCTACAAAACAAAATGCATAGCCATCAATAAAATGCAACCTCTAATTCTTTTGTTTCCACTTCTTGACAGAGAAAGAACTGCTTAGAATATACTAGGAGTGTCTTCGGGTTGGTGCAAAACAAGACACCCTAGTGTGTCCTATGAAATGTTTGAATAAAAAATGGTTTTACCAAAAATGTTTATAATTTGAAGTGCTTATAAATGTTAACAAGATTGAAGAAGATTACGTCGAAGATTACGGGGATATTCTATTCTTACGTATATATATTTGTACCATACATAGAATTACCATATTTAGATTGTAGAATGTAACTATAAAATTGAAGGCATCTCTAATGTCAAGGTATTAAGCCAAAATATTCATAATAAACACTTCCCAAACAAGCTCTAAGCAATTGTTTTCAAAGCTGACCATCCCGTCATGTCTATGATATATAAAAAATACCACCTCCTCGAACACAAACCAATTCCCTTAGGTACATACTCAAGCTGAGTCAAATTCCCTGTTTATAAATCCATTTGCAGGACATTCCTGAAGAGTTTCAGAACAGTGATTTTTCTGTTAATGTAATCTTTTAGGTGCTATCTCCAACCCTGGTGACTGAAATCTTAAGATCCAACAATTCCCTACAGCATTAGCCCCAAACAAGACACGCTCAGCCCCCTAATTATTTTCAACTGCCCAATAAGATTTTTGGCTCATCTGACAGAGTGCATTACATGGTTTTCCAATCCCATCAAGCAACTCCGCTTTTCTCTCAAATGAATCTGACAATATGACAACTTCAAGACCATCTTTCAGACACTAAATGCATAAGCATCTTACCCTCAGATCAGTCTTGAATGAGGATCTATACCACAACTTGAATATTGATAAGATATTATGCGATATTCTATTTTTTCTACTTCTTGGGCTTTTTGTTCATTTCTTTTTCATTCCGAGTTGTGTGGTTTCTTCAAGTGAAGAAGGGGTGGGGTTTGAGGAAGTAATTTATTGTACCTTCAAAAGAAGAAAAAGACGGTGCCTTAAAGCTCTATCGTCAGTCCGGTCCACAAGCACGGTAACATGTGCAGTGCCTTCAAATGGGCCTATTACATTGTAATGTTGCTCGTACACAATTGCCATTGCCCTCGCACAGAGCTCCCTAACAGAGGATCCTCCTCCTCCTCCGAAACCATCTAATCTTCCCATATCACACCAATCATCAGAGGCACCCATTTCATCAGGAACAGTGCCATCTACGGTCAGACCAGTGTCTGCATCGCACAGTAATCGATGATAAAGTGCTCTAAAGAATGCAACTGGGTCACGCAGTGGAAAGTCCTGTGCCCTCCTCCCGCTGCCATTCTCAAGTAGCAGACGCAAGTAATATTGACCCACACAAACTTCTTTAGCCAAGCTAGGATACCTAACAGAAAATTCAGTGTAATTCCATGATATCTGAGACATACTTTCTTGTCCATTGAAAGACTCCATAGTCGTAACTCCAGGGACAATATCTTCAGTCCGTTCCTTCTCAAAATCCAATTTATGAACCTCAGTCTGCAAAGCCTCTCTTAACTCCTGCCTAGCACGCTCATTCCAGATCAAGTCTGCACGGTTGTGATCGAGGCCAAAAGCTCTCCAAAAACCATACCAATTCAACAGTAATTCTCCGCACCCCACACTTCCATTCTCCATCACTACCTGGGCAGGAGCAGGAAGACCTGCATTCTGGGGATCGGATGAGCTAACATCAGAATCAATTGAATTTGTAACTTTTGTTTCGACTGACTGATATACATTAATGGGAGGATTATCAGAAGTAATGGCTGCTGACTGGTCATTTTGTGGGACCCCTACAGACAAATTATTGGAAAAAATTTCACCTGCACGGTTTTGATAACCATCTGACCCATGGAATGCGTAAGTATTGGCCTGTTGAGCTTGATCACTAGCTTCAATATTAGTAATGGAAGGTTTGGTATGTACTTGAGATGAAATTGCTTTACCAGAACGGTTCCTTTTCCGTTGAAGTAAACGTTGCCGTCTTCTACTCATCAAGGAACCTTCTTGATAAGATGTATCTTCTGCTGAAATTCCATCAGAACGAGTGTGCAAATATGCAACCAGCCCAGGTGGGATAACTCTAGATAACAAATCAAGAGCTGGTTGATAAGAATCTGCCCATAGAGCCACGAGTTGTCGGCTGACATCTTGTCGCTCCCCAGCAGGGAGGTAAAATGCATGCAAAAGATGCCTCAGCAGCGCACCATCACGTAAAGCAGCATCTCGCATTGATCCTGCAGCAACAGCATCTTCTTCGGCTATGGTACGCATAATTACAGCCACAGTTTCTCGAACAGTTTCTGCTGGATGTCCAAACAATGCAAACAAGCTACGGCGTAACCCAGCTACAAGGCGCAATAACTCAACAAAAACAGTATATTGGGTGGTTTCATTGTGTGGTTCACATATCATTGCTTCAAGAACTTCAACAACAGACATTGACAATAACGGTGAAGCAGAAATCGGCTTTAATCTGTTGACAATGATGATTAGATTACTGGGTTCAGTAAATAAAACAGATTTTGTATGCATGATTGTAGCATACTGTTCTCCTTTTGAATCTCTTAATATATTTGAATCCCCTGGGCCACCACCAATAAGTACAGCAACAAGTCCCGCCGTTTCAGCAGCCACTCCCTCGAAGCCGTTTCTAAGAAGACCCATAATTCTTCCAACCGCAGCAGGGAAAGACATCATGTGAGAGGCAGCATTTCTTGAAGCCAGCAACCTGCGTAAGCAAGCAACGAAACCTATCACTGTAGCAGCTGCTTTAGGAGAAGGTGGAGGCAAGGGCGGTGATTCTGGAGGAAGATTTGGAGCAGCGGGAAGCAATGTAATCAAGGCCATCAAAGTCACCTCAGGTACATCAATATTAGGGGGCACTCCACCAAATGGAATACATGCATTAAATTCTCTTATCCTGCGCCATAATTTAGCTCTTGATCCTGGAATTGAACCTCCTTCAGCCACAGCATCTTTGGCAGCTGCTGCCAAGTGTTTCAAATGCATTGTTGCACTTTCCATATCGGCAACAGCATGTTGTGGCTGTTGTGGAGATTGTAAATGCACTCTGCCACAAGGAGGATCAATCCAATGACCAGGCATAGTTAGCCTTGGTAATACAGGCACTGGACATTGACCCTGCATAAGCCAAACCGAAACCAGATTTAAACCGATGTGCAAGGCACTGTTAGCTGCCTATAAGCAATCAAGTTGTTTAAATGATAAATCAAAGCCAGATATACTTGTGAAAAATGAACATTCACTCAAATAAAATTTGCAGATGGAAAATAAATTAATAACCAAGAACGAATGCATCTACCTACTTCGGTTTGCAAAACATCCCGAACTGCTGCAAGTAAACTATCACGAGAAGTGCTAGCATAAACCTGAAATTCGTATCGCATATTAAAAACTTAACACCTTCAGAACAGAACTTGAACTTCACCAATAAGCCAAAAACACTTACATGGATAGGACATCCATCATTAAATTCAATGGCAAACATCTGGGGCTCCTCAGCAAACCGAACAAGAGCACTGATGGTGGATAAAGGTCGAACAATAACAGCCTACAGCATTCAACAAGAACATCTTTATCAACCACTAACTAACTGCATCACAAACATACACCCATAGTACAATGTCAATGACGCCAAGACTTCCTTAAAATAATTTCTCAGCAGCAGTAAAGACTACAGAACGGATTTAAGACAGAAGCAAAGTATACAGGAGCATATTTCAGTTTTAAGTTTCCTTGTTCTTGGATTCTTGTATAAATAAAAATGGTATGGTGATTATAATTTTGGAAGTTGCATTTCATCTCCTAACTTTATCTTCATTCAACTCCTAATATGTTTTCAGTGGACAGATCCATAAACAATTTGAATTCTAGTTCTGATAATCGGTAATCGACCTTCCTGTGATGAGGCAAGTCTACTGGGGGCTAACAAAATCAATTTGTAAGGTGCAAGATCAGGTGCAGATCCTCTGCTAAGGCAGGGTCACTAAGGAATGAATTCCCCATTAACAACAGCTAACATGTGAAGATGGAAGCTGGTCTACCTTGTCAGCAACAAATTATGAAATATGATAACATAGTACTTATCATGCATGATAAATGATTGTACAGAGACAAGATCTAACTTAGGATCACAGATGCATACGAATTCATTAACTTCTTTTAGGGAAGAAAGATTCAACTAACTTAAAACGCATGCTCATAAGCTTCACATACAGATTGACTTAACACATTTTTCTTGTGGCACCTCCATCGCATTTATTTTTCACAAATATACTGTATCTTGCGAACTCTTACAAAAATTTTGATAAGTGAAACAATAATCATAAATTAGAGGCATCTCTCTAAACCCAAAACAAATTAACATCACCAGCTTACTTCATAGTTTCCTGGGCGCCTTTCAATGAGTGAGACCTTGGTAAGAATGAGTTGACGAGATACTGCATCACCACAATCCCCAAGTCCTCCTTTTGGACCAAGTGCCAAACTCAATCTGGCAGAATGATGCGTTCCATGAGCAGAAGTTCGCAATCTTGTCACTGACCAAACCCCAAGAGGAGTTTCTTCTGCCCCAACAGCCTCATTAGCTGCATGTATCACATGGAAGGGATAAACTTACAAAAAATTAAAAGGAAAAAAAAAACATAAAACTTAAATAAATAGAAATTACCCCTCAGCCTCAAATATTCTGTGATGGAGAGTGATTGAGAGCTGTTGACAGCTAATGACAAACCAACCATAGACTTTGCCGTTTTAGTCTGAACAAAATTGTATAGCTATATTAGTTTTAGACCAGAGAAAAATATCCTCAATTTTAGAACTATCCAACAGTGGTCAATAAAAACAATTCTCTAGGGTTTGAGCATATTAAGGGGCAGGGCACGGCATGTCCTATCACTGCAAGTCTTAGAGACAAAAGAATACGTGAACTCTCTTTAAATAGGATATCAGGAAATAAGCAAAAAAGAGGCATTCCATACTAAATTTGATATAATGACGGCATTTGAAGTCCCTGAACCAGCCTGGAAAGCTTTGGATTTCCTTCCATATAAAGGACAAAGAATAAATCCTCCGTTATCTACATTTTTCTTCCCGTAAGCATCGGAGAGAAGAATTATCGCTGGAGAATCCATATCTCTGAAGTCCAAGCACCAACGAAGGTCTCCAGACTTCAATTCCAGTACTTCAACTCCGACATGTGTAACTTTCATTTTCTGATCAAGATGAATTCATCACACTAGTCAAGCAAAATGATAGAGCGTCTTGGGTAAGCAATGAAAACATAGATGACAAATGAATCAAATAACGGATGCACGGCAATGTTTGAAAACACTCAATCAAGTACCAGGGCATTTTACCACTGTAAGGTGAGGCAATAAGCACCAAGATAAACCAATAAAATAATTAAAAAATGAAAATACAAAGATGCTTATAGTAAACCATAAGCCATCTTGATAAACCATAATAAAAGTCAACAAATTTAAACGTCTAAGTTGCAAACAAAAAATAACTTAAATCAACAAAGTAATCAATAACAAGTTCTTAATTAGGTACATTACAAAATTACGATTTACTACTAAAAGTAGAAATAGCCTATTTATCCCAATTCATCAAATAGTATCAGTAAAATGATCATCCACATATTTGATTCCTCCTCCATCATCCTCATCACTATAAGTTTCTTATCATTATTTGTCATTTGTTGTCAACCTGCATTAGCAAGTGCTTCTCTTTCCCCTTACTCGAAAGGCTAAACAAATAAAAAGAAGTGTAAAACGTTCTAGGCTACAAATAAATAGACCAAAAAGGTGAAGCTAGTAATAAAAAGCAGAAAAAAGGCAAGACAAATGAATGAAGACCTTGAAGAGTAAGCCTCAGTGAGTCGAAGCATAAACTTCGTAAATGGCACTCAAAGCATAAGTTTCAAGGCATACCTCAAGGCATAAGCCTGAAACAGCTTTTGAAAACAATGGGCATAGATACCTTTAAATGTCACGTTACTACAATAAGTTGGGTCCTATGAAAGCAAGTTGCCGAGCCATCAGAATAAGAAATTTAAAGCATTGCAAAAATCTAATATTTCTTTAACAAAAGAAAGAAAAGAGTAGTAACATCATCATATGGTAGCCATTATCACGTCATCTCCTTCAATTTCATCTCAGTTTTTCCCTTGGCAATTTTAGATTCCTATTCATAGTTTTCTATCTTCAATCTAAGCTGCTGACATAACAAAGTGATGGTAGCACACTTATGTTAACAATATTCATATGATGACAATGAAAACTTAGCACAAGATTTTTTTGAGATAAACAATAATCCATCTTGAGGTAGAAACGTGTCTAGGGTGTAGTTCTAGCCCTTAAGAGAATGTTTCACAAATCCTTCATTTACAAGAGACGAGACCGCTCGGGGAGAGCTAGAAAAGAAGCATTGACAAAAGTGGAGTAGGTGTAATAATATGAAACAATAGAAAACGGAGAAATAAGAGTAATTTGTTAACATTTCCCAGACAAAAAAATAATAATAATAATAATAACTCGAGCAGGGTTGAGCACCATAAATTCTCCACCTCATTATAAATATTTAGACATATTGCTCTCAATTTTACGTCATTAATTCTGTTTTTTTCTAAATCAACAAATTTGTTGATTGAATCAGTGCTCCGTGTTTGTGTAGAATCACTGAGATCTTGATTTCAATTCGTTCTCGGTATTCAATTTAATCAACGAATATTGATGGGTCGATTCTTGATATTCCTTTGGAACCAACGAGTTTTGATTTCATATTCTCACCATTTTCTAGCTTCGCACTGCATCAGGTTACAACAAAGTGAAAGTCTTGAGCAAAGTTGCTCTGCCAAAATATAAAGACTAAATTTGGGAGAGCTACAAATGAGGAAAGA
>CAIGRN010087412.1:0-10192 GCA_903798345.1 Fraxinus anomala | reverse complement strand
ATGAGGGAGATATTCTTGCTCATTTAATAAATTTCAAGGAACAATTTTCAATGCTAGAATTAATAGACTTTCCACCATCATGAATTTTTCCTTAATGATGCATGCCTAGTCTTGTCATATTTAAGCCCCTCATTCACATTCACATACTACCACACACTATTATTGTTTCAGCCCAAATAATGTACACATATACACGCACATAGTCGAGGTGGAAATTGTAAGAGGAATCAAGCAATTTTATTCGGTCTCTATTACTTTCTTTTAAATTTCACAGTAAGTACGCTACCTATGTTTGGATTAATATTATGTTTTAAGAAAATTATTATGGATCTTATATGGTACAATATGATTATGATTATATTAAGGGGACCGGAGTTTAGTAACGCTACACAGAAGAATTCTTACCATCTATGTTCGGTAAAATTCTTGTGTCNCTATGTTCGGTAAAATTCTTGTGTCTCCATTATGTTGATTATGATTATTATGCTCATTTAAGTTATACACAATAATAATTCATGGCGTACTTATAGGGATTTTATAAATCTTACTCTATAATATTTCCCCCTTTCAGGTAATTGGTAGTTTGAGGCAATCAATGTGAAGATGGCAATGTGTTATGATTAATAAATTATATTGTGTTTGAAACACAACTTTTAAATTTCATTTTTTTTAGATGTTATTTAGGCTATATTTTATGTCATTGCATTATTGTTTTTAACATTAAAATTTTGCAATTAATTATTTAAGTTAAAATCATTTTTTAATTTACTTAATGAGTAAAACCGTTTCTTATTACAAGTCCATATGAAAAAAAAAATCGAATTTTATTTAGTGACACTCGAATTGTCAAGGATTCGGATCGTCACAGTTGGTATCAAAGCTAAGAGTTTTTTTTTAAATCAGTTCTGTAGACTTCAAATATATTTTTAAAATTTTGAACTTTACGAATTTTTTATTACAAAAAAAAATTAATTATTCCTATTAATGGGCTGACCGATTTTGTGTAGAATATGTGTATGAAATTTGGGCTTTTATTTGATATGCTATTGAGATTTCTATTTGATATTGTAAGAGTGCATTTTTGAATTGATTTATTTAGTTGGGCTTTATTATCTAAATAGCCTAATACTAAATAAAATCTTTAGTCCAAGAATCAGTTTGGGTCCAAAAACTATGATAAGTTTTGTTTGGAAATAAGTTGATATTTAAAATGAGAATTAAGTTGTTCTAAGTCACTAGCCACTATGTCATCCTCCATGGCTCGACTTCCTTGAAACTTTAAATATTCATGTCATCTCACTCATGAAAGCATGCCTATTACGCGAAATAGCGATCATGGATATCGTGACAAAATATGAATATCATTTACGATTTTAGGCTTGTTATGCATAAGAGTCAATAATAATATGAAATTTTGAATGTTTACTATTATACTTATAATATTATTGATAGAAGACCTCAATCTCAGATTTTATACTAATGTAGAAACCATGATTTATATAAATGGTAGCTATGTGATTTTAAATGCATGTTAAGCTTAGTGGGAATAACTCAACTAGATATTAAGTTTGCAATAATGTAGAACTACATATTACACGAATAACATTAATAATAAACTCACGTACAATAATTCATCCCTTTTATCATTACCTTTGTAAAATCAAGGGAAAACTGTGGATGTTTATTGATACATTCTTTTAAAATTCCATCTTCTAGTACCATATATCACTACTTTTGTATAAAACAAAGGAAAAATTGTAGATAATTATTGATACTTTTTCTTCAATTTTCAATTATTCATACTTTCCCTCTAAAAATAAAATTAAAAAAAATTCTTTTGGAAAGAAAAGTAATTGCGTTCCTTTTTTTCGATAGATGGTGAGTGGGCAAGGTCAAGCCAATCGAACTGAGAGGCATAATCATTTTACTTGGTTGCATAAGAATTACAAGAAAAACACGAATCACGGTTTGATACAACCCTTAGATGCTATGGAAAATATTTACTGAGGGGCAAGAGCGAATGGATATCAATTTCATAGGGATGAGATCGTGTATCACTTGACTGAACCCTTATCCTTTACTGGAGGCAGTTTATCAAGAGAATCGAAGAGACCTTCGACTACCAGACCTCTCCCGATCTATTACTCCTATGCATGAGGGAAAGGTGGACGGTGAATCATGAAGATGTTAGGTATATCAATGGGATGCCCAGCTATGAGCCCAATTCGGGCAACGTCATAACAATACCTAAAGTTGACTACGAGGAAAACTATCTTGAAGATGACCCGAGTGAAGAGTATAACCCTGCGTCGTATTCCGCAATTGACCTGAAAGAAATAAAAAACCCTGAGGAGAAATAGGAGGCGAATCAAGGGGAGGGTACCAAGAAGAATTATTAGATGATGCCTAGTTTACTTTACATTTAAATTCATGTTCTTCAATTTTTGAATCTCAACTTGTTTGGACACTGGTGGTCCGTTATTTATATGAACTTATGAATGTTTATAAATAAAGTATGACATTACTTTATGTTTAATTTTTTCAATTTGACTATAAATAGTTATTATCATTTATTTAAGGCTATGACAACCAAAAGCAGAAAGACTAATAATAGCAATAACCACACCCAAGAGTCTACACAGCCTGTTCAGCCTCAACCTAATATGATTGACCCACAGTTTACCTAGCAATTTCTCGCTATGAGGAAAACTTTTGTACAAGCTGCGGTGTCGCTGCCACCTCCTCAACACCAACACGACCATTTTTTTCGTCTCCTCAACCGAAACAACAGCATGAAACTACCCCCAACACTAAGACCACGGCTGTGGTGGTTGAGCAATTCAAGAAATAGCATTTCCCTATCTTTCATGGTAGTACGGATCCCTTGGAAGTAGAGGACTGGCTGGTGGGTATGTAGAGAATTTTTGAACTCGTTGATTGCCCGGAACCTAGAAGGGTGATATGTGCAACCTTTATGCTATGTAAAGGTGCTAGGCGTTGGTGGGATACCTCTACTAGATCAAGGGCTCGTGGTCATATTTGGATGTGGGATGAATTCAAGGTGGCCTCTCTGAAAAAGTACTACCCCACGAGTATCCGAAATCGGAAAGAGGCTGAGTTTCTCATATTGACTCAGGGCTCAATGACGTTGACCGAATACGAGTAGAAGTTTGAAGAGTTGGCTCATTATCCTATTGAATTTGTGGATACAGAGGTGAAGAAGGCTAGATGTTTTGAGCGGACTGTCATAGTATTTCAGTTTGAAAACTATCATGAGGTGTTGGCAAGGGTACAACTGGAAAATTTCGAGAACAGCACTAATGGGGAGAAAATATATCATAATGAACAGTCAGAGAAGCAAAAGTGGGTGGATAACAAGGACAAAGTGAAACAAGATTACGCCAAGAAGAGCAGAGGAAATGCAACACAAAATGGCAACAAGAGTTACCAACGCTGTAAAAAATGCCAAAAGCATCACCAGGGAGCTTACCTTTTGGGGATGAATTCATGTTTCCGGTGTAGAGGACAAGGACACATGTCTCAGTATTGCCCTAAGTACGAGAGTAATCAGCAGAGACCACAGGGAAGCAATCAACAGAGGCCACAGAGGAACAACTAGCATAGACAAAGCCATGCATCGGGCGGACATGCTAGGGTTTATACACTGGCAGGGCAGGAGGAGAAGGATCATAATCGAAATGTCTTGGCACGTAAAGTCCTCATATCCGACTTACTAGCCTATGTATTTATAGATTCTAGTGCAACTCACTCATTTATAGCCCTTAAGTTTGTATGTAAACTGGATGTTATGGTTGAATGCGCACAATTCCCTTTAGTAGTGATGATGCCCACTTGGGATATAGTGAACACTAATCACATAGTTAGAACGACAAGAGTAGAAATTGATGGTAGATCATTGGAGTTGGAATTGTACGTATTAGATATGATGAATTCGATATGATTCTTGGAATGGACTAGCTATCCAAGAATTACGTGATAATTCGTTACTTGGAAAGAGAAGTGATTTTTCAAAGGCCCGAGGAAGAGGAATTTCGATTATATGTAGCTGGAAGTAAACCCTTACCCCGTATCTTGTCTGTATTGGAGGCCGGACGGGTCGTACTAATAGTAAGCACTACGGGACTCCTGATGTCCATAATAAGTAAATAAGAGAACAATATATTGATAGTTGACGAGGTAAGGATGTGAATATCCAGAAGTCAACCCCGAAAAATTACCTGGCATGCCAGCAGAACGATAGGTACAATTCACAATTGACTTTACTCCTAGCTCGGCACCCATCTCCAAAGCCCCGTATAGAATGATACCTAAAGAATTACAAGAACTGGAGGCACAATTGGAAGAACTATTGGAAAGAGGTTTCATCTGACCCAGTATATCGCCATAGGAAGCACCGGTACTATTTGTTAAGAAGAAGGATGGATTGATAAGGATGTGCATCAATTATAGAGAATTGAATAAAATCACTATCAAGAATAAGTATCATCTTTCCAGGATCGAGAATTTGTTTGATTAGCTCATATGTGAAGTGGTGTTTTCCAAAATCGATTCAAGGTTTGGTTATCATCAGTTGACAATCAAAGCCAGTGATATCTCTAAGACCACTTTTAGAACTTGGTATGAACACTACGAGTTCTTAGATATGTCATTTGGGATAACTATTGCTCCTGGAGTGTTTATGGATTTGATGAATCGCATTTTCCACAAGTATCTAGATCAGTTTGTTATCGTGCCCATCATGATCTACTCAAGAAGTAATGAGGAGCATTTAAGGATTGTGTTGGAGGTTTTTAGGAAGGAGAAGCTCTATGCCAAGTTTAAAAACTGTGAGTTTTGGCTGGAGCGAATAGCATTCTTTAGACATATCGTCACGGCCTGGGGGACAGATGTGGATCCTAGTAAAGTAGAGGCGGTGTTGAATTGTCTAAGCCAACCAATGTAGGAGAAATTCGCAGTTTCTTAGGCTTAGCACTACACTATCGGAGGTTTATTGAAAGATTCTCCAAAATATCAAGATCGCTAATGCAGTTAACATGCAAGGGTGTGAAGTTTGACTGGACCAAGAGGTGTGAACAGAACTTTGAGGAATTAAAAGAAAAGTTGGTGAACGCCCCAATGTTAACCATACCCAATGGGCCAGGTGGTTTTGTAATCTATAGTGATGCTTTGAAACAAGTTTTGAGATGTGTTTTAATGCAGCACGGCAAAGTGGTTGTCTATGCATCAAGGTTTACATCATAGTCATTAAGAGACAGCCCATAAGTGAATGAGATAGTAAGGTTACATGGTATGCGTATTTCTATTGTATCAAATAGGGATCCAAGGCTTACATCAAACTTTTGGAAAAGTCTACACCAAGCAATGGAAACTAAATTAAAGTTTAGTACGACATTCCATCCCCAGACGGATGGACTGTCTGAGCAAATAATTCAAACATTGGAAGACATGCTTCGAGCATGTATACTCGAGTTTGGGAGGACAATGGAAGAAACATTTACCACTAATTGAGTTCTCATACAACAATAGTTACCACATTTCAATTGACAAGGCACCATACGAGGCATTGTATGGGAGAAAATGTAGATCACCAGTTCATTAGGATGAAGTCAACGAGCGAAAGATTTTGGAGCCAGAGATTATTGAGCAGATGGTGCATGCAATTGAGAAAATTCACGCCAGCATGAAAATTACCCAGGATAAACAAAAGAGTTATGCAGTTAGAAAGAGAAAGGGTCTGAAATTTTCAGTTGGTGATAAGGTATTCCTCTAAGTGACACCAATGAAAGGAGTGCTACATTTTGGCAAAAAAGGTAAGTAGCGACCAAGATTTATTGGCCCGTTCGAGATATTGCAACATATCGGGAACATCGCATACCAGTTAGCGTTACCACCAGAACCTTCAGTTGTACATGACGTCTTCCACGTGTCAATTATTTGGAAGTACGTCCCTGATCCGAGTCATGCGGTCAACCATTAGTTTATTGAATTATAGCGAGGTTTGAGCTATGAAGAAGTACCAATAAGAATTGTTAATCCAAAATTTCAAGCCCTCCGGAACAAAGTGATTTCGCTAGTGAAAGTACAGTAGTGTAATCACTCGGTCGAAGAGGCCACGTAGGAGCGAGAGGAGGAGATACGGGCTAAGTACTTAAAACTTTTTGATGAATTTCAAGGTAAATTTTGAGGGCGAAATTCATTTTTAGGAGGGTAGATTATAACGCCCACACCCAAATTTCAGAGTCTAATTATGATAATTGAAAATTAGGGACTCGTTTGAGGGTTAATCCATCATTTATGACTTTGTAGCAAACTTAGTATAATTACTAATTCCCACATGTTTTTTTCCCTTTAAAGAAGGGTTGAATACTTGGTCAAACATTTATATAGAAATCCTTGATATATGCTTTTTTTTAATTTGTCATAGTCATGATTAACCAAATATAGGGTAATATGTAGTATGAATACATGTGTATATAGAATGAGGGAGAGATTCTTGCTCATTTCACAAATTTCAAAGAACAATTTTCAATGCTAGAATTAATAGACTTTCCACCATCATGGGTTTTTCCTTAATAATGCATGCCTAGTCTTATCCTATTTAAGCCCCTCAATCACATTCACATGCTACCACTCAATATTATTTATTCCAGTTCAAATAATATATACATATACACGCACATAGCCGAGGTGGAAATTGTAAGAGGGATCAAGCAATTTTATTCAATCTCTTTCTTTTAAATTTTACTGTAGGTACGCTACCTATGTTTGAACTATTATTATGTTATTATGCTCCTTTAAGTTATTATGGGTCTCATATGGTACAATATGATTATGATTATGTTAAGGGGATCAGAGTTTAGTAGCTCTACACATAAGAATTCTTACCACCTATATTCGGTAAATTCTTGTGTCTTCATCATGTTGACCATGATTATCATGCTCCTTTATGTTATACACGATAATCATTCATGCGTACTTATGGGGATTTTATAAATATCACTCCGTGATATTTTTCCTTTCAGGCAATTGATGGTTCGAGGCAGTCAACGTGGAGATGGCAACAGGCTAGAATTTAAAAATTATATATTGTGTTTGAAACAGAACTTTTAAGTTTCAAATTATTATTTTTATTTCTTTGGATGTACTAAGAAATTATTTAGACTATGTTTACGTCAATACATTATTCTTTAATATTAAGATTTTCGCAATTAATTATTGAAGTTAAAATTGTTTCTTGTTACTATTTAAGTCCCTATAAAAAATCGTATTTTAATTAGTGACACTAGAATAATCAAGGATTCGAGTCGTCACAAATAAAGTGTTGGAAATAGTTATAAAAAGTTTATTTTATCAAATTTTGACCAAATATTTGGATGGGTCCCGCTAGTCGAATTTGGCGAGAAATGGATCGAACATATTCTACTTGTTGAGTAGATGAGTTTGGTATATTTGGAAGTCGAAAACTATTTCTGGATGAATGAGAAATTAGTGAATGAAATAAGGTAGAAGATCATGAATTTTAAAATAAAAATGAAAATTCAATTTATTATACAGTTGCTCAAGCTATCGCTTCGCGCTTAGCAAGCGACATAGTCACTGCTCTTAGCTCTCGAGTGGCAAGACTGACGGATAATGAACTTGTGCAACTTTTGGAGAACAAGTTAAATTTTGGGTTGTATCTTTTCTTGTGCAACTTCTCAACCTCTATAAATTAAATCTCTATTTGATGGTTTCAATCACTCCAATTCTATGCAATCACAGCATAACACATAAATATCATATTCTTGTCAGAAATCTGCAAAAATAACCTTGTTGTTTTCATTCAAAAATGAGTATAACACTTTACTTGGTTCGTCGTTCCTTGTGATTCAAGGTGCTGCCATCACAATAAGTTGATCATTGTATATTGGGAAACGATTGTCAATCCACTGTCAGCACCTGTACGGGGCAAATTCGTTTTAAGAACAAAAAATTCAACTCGTCTCAATCTCCTTGCTTTCCATTCTTTTATTAGTGTATGTTCAAAGGTTTGTATCCATTTGTCCGGGTTTAATCTATATTTCAACTATGGATAAGGTCGCTAAAATTTTATGGTAAGATTGTATTTTTGTTTCTAAACAATAAACAAAACACTTTATCAACTTTATTTACAACAATCTTAAGATGAATTTCTAGAAGTGATTTCTTTATTCTTTTCTATTTCACTCGGTTAACCCGAAATTCGTTTTCGGTTCAACTTTTCTATACTTTCTTGAAATTTTCAACTTGAATTGGTTTATCTTCGATTGTGCAAACAAAAATGACTATAGTTATTGATACAACTGATGTTACTCCAGTCATTGCTCCTGTCGTACAAGAAGGAAAAAACAATAAGCCATATCCTTTATTGTGTTGGACACTTGAAAACATTCAAATTTTTGTGTAATATTTATATACTGAATGGTCTAGACAAAATGCTATACAATGTGTCTTGTGCCATGAAATCCGCTAGGAAATTATGAAATTCATTGGAGAAGAAGTACATGATTGATGACGTCGGAAACAAAAAATTCGTCGTTAGAAAGTTCTTAGACTACAAAATTGTAGATTCTAAAACAATAATTTGTCAAGTACAAGAATTATACGTTCTTCTTCATGACATTCACATCGAGAGCATGTCTTCAAGTGAAACCTTTCAAGTGGCTGCAATTATCGAGAAACTTTAACCCACGTTGAAGGACTTCGAGAACCATCTCAAGTACAAGTGAAAGGAGATAATTATTGAAGAACTTATAATTTGGTTGAGAATTGAACAAGATAATAGCCAGACAAATGGATTGGAAGTCAAATACCACAAGCAAAGGTAAATGTGGTGAAGACCAATGTAAAGAACAAAAATAGAAAGCTTCCGAGAAATCCTTCAAGCAAGGAAACAGTAAGAATACAAAGAATTTCAAGGGCAATTGCGACAACTGTGTAAAGACGGGACATCGGTCAAACGAATGTCACAAACTAAAGAAGCAAGTCCAAGCAAATGTCACTGAATCTAATGCATTATCTAATGGAATATTAGACATCAATTTGTTGGCTGTTGTTTTAGAATGTAACGACCTTGGACATCCCATGGAATGGTGGGTAGACATAGGTGTTATTAATCACATTTGCACTAATAGAACAATGTTCTCGTCTTATACTCCAACAAGTTGTGAGAAATTGGTCATGAAAAACTTTTCAAGTTCAAAGGTTGAAAGATAAGGCAAATTCGTATTGAAGATGACATCGAGCAAGGAGCTCAATCTTAACAATGTACTTCATGTGCCGGACATTCGTAAGAACTTAGTATTTAGTTCTTTACTTAGCAAGAATGGCTTCAAACTAATCTTTGTATCAGATAAGTTTATACATATCAAGAATAACAAGCATTTAGGCAATGGCCATATAAGTGATGGACAATTTAAAATGAATTACCTCACTATCTTACCAAATATTTCTAAGAATAATGTATCTTGTTCGGCTTATATTATTGAGTTGTCTAATTTATGGCATCATATATTAGGATATGCAAACTTTAATTCTCTAGCAAGTCAATAAATTTAAGTTTAGTACCGACTATAAATTTTAATATAAATGGCAAAGGCTAGATTTGTGTAGATGCTAAATTAGTCAAAACACCATTTCATTCGATTGAAAGAAACACGACACCTTTAGAAATATTCACAGCGATATACGTGACTTAATGTTGTGCAAATTAAAGGTGGTAAAAAGTATTTCACTTTCATTGATGATTGTACAAGATATTGTTAAGTATACAAGTTGAGAAGAAAAGACGAAACTTTGGAAGTATTTAAACACTACAAGAATGAAGTTGAAATTCAACATGTTAAATGAATAAAGATGATTCGTAGTGATCGAGGTGAAGAATATATTGCACCATTTGAAGAATTCTGTTTGGAATCTAGAATTATTAATCAAACAACGACACCGTATTTACCTTAATCAATCAGTATTGCTGAACGTAAAAATCAAACTCTTAAAGAGATTATGAATGCAATGTTGATAAGTTCAAGATTATCCTAAAATATGTAGGAGAAGCCATCCTTTCAGCAAATCACATTCTCAATAAAATATCGCACAAAATTAAGGTTGAAACACCTTATAAATTATAGAAAGGTCGAAAACCTTCCTACAAATA
>CAIGRN010087406.1:493-13407 GCA_903798345.1 Fraxinus anomala | reverse complement strand
GTATTTTTTAAGGAAACTATTTTAAGACAAGGGTTCTGAGGATTTCCCGGGAACCTAATACATTTTTGGTTGGTTGGCAGTCTATGAAAAAGGTAAGTTTCCATGTGAGGGTAAGAATAACTTCTACCCTTGTTGTACAAAGTTGGATCGATTATACTTCTTTTTATCGAAGATATTTCAATGCAATGAATTATAGAATGTAGATATTCTAATTTTAAATCAAACAAACAAGATTTAATTCTTTTTTCTTCAATATTTTTAGTAACTCTCGGTTCACCATGCTAACCTACTATGCAATCGGTACAATTGTTTAGCAATAGAAAGTCTTGATTCATAAAGTTCATCCGATTAACATTACAGTTCCATAAAAGAACAATCGAAGTTCATACAAGAAAATTCTTGCTCAAAAAATAGGTATTGAGGGATCTGATTTCACAGCATACTCGTGAATTACTTTGAAAGTTACATGCATTATTAAACTATTTATGGTCTAATTAGACTTGGCTTGGATTGAACTTTTTTATCTATATATAACAGCCCCTAGAGGAGAAAAAATAAAATTATTTTCTTGTTTTCTTGATCTATCCAGTCCAAAATTAGATTTTTTTTTAATTTAATTGAAAAAGGTATCCAAGCATTGGTGTAGTCTACACTTGGAAAATATCGTAGACTTAAAAGATACAAACGTCAAGTTCTTGAAATATGAAAGTTCATAGATTAAAAAAGGGAGACACTACACATACATGAATATACACCTGGGTTTACACCCCGGAGTGTGCGAGTATCATTTTCCATTAAAATATATATATATTTCATGACTAATTCTTGTTTCAATTTCCAATCGGACATATCATTCAGTGTCACCTCCAACACTAGTAAATATACCACTAGTAAATATGAGGTATAGATACATCATCTTTCTATAAGGTGAGTATAAACAAGAGAGTAAAACTTACTGTACATGAGGGAGCAAATCACCTTCAATGCTTGCATCATTTCTGCACTAACAATTGAGAAAAGCAATGCACATAATTTTCGATAGCTTGATCAATTATACATAAAAATATATTTTTCGATTCCTAAGATTTTATTTTAACACTAGAAAAGTCTACTTTAATCTGATCAATCTAACTCAGATTATTTAAATTTAATTTCGCAATCAAAATCAGAGATCATGACTCAACAGGGGTCCTTTTACATCAAGTTCCTATTATTCTAGTACATAAGCAGGCATAAGAACCTATTGAATTCTGCTCTCTTTGTTTTATAAATTAAGCAATTTTCTCTAGTTTTTCCCAATAACAAGAATACAATGACACGAATCCATTTGATAACACCAGCTTAAGAACCCAACTTCAGTTCTTAATTTCCTCCTAAACAGTGAGCATCAGATTTAAAATGGAACGAAGGGAAGAGGAAACATCATGACAGTTCAGGAGATCTGAACAGAAATATTCTTGAATGCCACTGGGACCTTTTTGTCCTTATTTATGTTGAAATTCCTCTAACCGAATAGAGGTGCCTGCCTCCAGTGTTTCGATGCATTGATGCTGATAAGAATTTCAAAGAAACTTTATCCAGTTTGTAGCTAACTCACAAGAGAGGCGTCTCGTTTGGAACTCTCCAACGGTCTCCAAGTATAAAAAAGCACACCCACAACAAGGACAATGGCACCTGCTACAAAGCCAGGTGGAAGGGAGGATGCAACCCCAAGATAAGGGAGAGGCGACGTGAATAAATATACAGATATCGGCACTGCAAACAAGATTCAAGAGAAAATACTAAGAAACCATGATTTGGAGAAAAATACAACTTTCAAGGTAAAGTACGCAGAGAATTACTTTTTAGACCCTTATCTACCCAAGACATGATGAGATTATATTGATAATTCACAGATAATTCACATGTGGTCACTGATTCATGCTTGACAAAAAATGTCTGAGATAACGTTGTCTTATAATGCACCATCCACTGAATATCAGAAAACAGAACTCTTGTGCTATGTTACACCTGCTCCATATAAAATTAAGTTTTATTGTTTGGAGCATGGAAACTTTGTTAGAAACTCCCCATTTCCTAATCGGGCTAGGGACAAAAACAATGGTTGCAAATTATCTCTAAACTCATGCTGGATGTGGTTCGGACAAACAAACAAAATCAACCTATGTTCTTCAGAATTTGACGTGGAGTTACGTCCAATACATTAATAGAGCTATAGCATTTCACATATGTTAAGGGTTTGGATCATCGAAAGTCTAACAAAAGTGAAGTGCAACAGCAGAACATCAATCCAGAAAAAGTTCAGATCTGGCAGAACGTCAATCTGGAAAAAAATTTGATCTGGGAGGACTGAGTTACGCAGGCTACAACATATACATGAAAAGCTATTTTCAAGCTCTACAACAGGGATAATGGGCTTGCCACGTGACAAAACTTTTGGCATTGATTCTCAGCTATTTTTATGTTCTGTAGTATTTTAAGTATGTAGTATTGTTTCGCCTATGAGTATAAAACTAGCATCTTTTCAACTGTCATCCTTTCATAATAAAACTGAAGGTTCTTCTTCCCTTGCAAGGTTATTTCTCTTTGGAGTATGAAGACAATATTTTTCTATTGTTTCATTGCTTTTCCTCAGTCAAGAGGTCCTGTGACCAACTTTCTATTCATAACTAATAAGGACTACAATGAACACTGCATAGTGATCTGAATGACAACCGAATTCAAGATGAAATCTAGGAAGGGAGAAAATCTAAAATTTGTAGTAGTAATGGTGTTTCCAGTCCTTCTTGTCACTATAAATCGAAATTACTTTTTGGCTTCTCTGATATGGTATATTATTCAGTACTAAATATTATCTAACTAGAGAAAATGAAGCTAATATCTTATCCATTGTGCATTCCGATTCAGTCAAGTATGGTGTTACAAACATGCTCTTTTAAGTACAATAAGATTCGCAACATATTGGCATGACTGACTGCTCATTTCACAAAAATTAAGGGTTTGCATTTCAAAGCTATACACAAACTATTGACTAGTTGAACGTGCACTTGCAGGAAAGAAATAGAAATATAGAACGATCAAGATACCTGAAAATGTTGACGCAAGACAAGATACCACAGCAGAAGAGATCTTGATCAGATGCAGCAATGAAATATTGAAACCCATGTTGACAATGATAAAGAGCAGTGGCAGTAAAGGTGCACCATCACATCCTGTGTCCAGAGCAAGTTCAAAAATGTCATCATCTGTTATTTTTTACATACGACTGGAGTTAAATCAAACATCATATGTGTATATCATATTTTTACACCTATATTCTGCAATACAATAGCTATGGTCATAAGTATCTAATGGCATAATGCTTATCTATAATGTGACACAAATAAGGTATTACTTTGCCCTTTCTTAATTATTCAAACACTAGAAAAGGCAAATTCTGTGGGAAAAATTCAAGTTAATCATCTGTATTCCATACTTAATAAAGGACCACACAATGTTCTATAGACAGAAAACTCCATTACGGAATTGCAATCAAAGTTTGAAAGTATCCCTGCACAATCAGGAAATTTCAAACAAATCTTTATTTTCCATAATGTCGATAGAAAAAATAATTTTAAGGAGTTTAACTTCTTCTAATTTTGTTGAATTCAAGTGCCTGTGTTAGAATTGAAGGTAACAATCGTTCTCAACTGTAAAGCATTGCAGATATTACGCGTGCTTTGAAGTTTCACTACATTTCTAAATTCACTCTTCAATGTTATCTTCAGCAATTAAAAAGCCCATATTTTATATTCCACAAAACTGTTGCACACGTATTCTTAACAATTACTGTGTAAAATAGAGCAAGCAACAGCTGAGTCAAACAAGGTTCGAAAGCTTAGAATCCTCCATCTTCAGTTTTAAAAAGAAATGGTGAATAATTGCGTCAGTAAATTGAAATTCAACGTTTAACTTCTTATAGAGAACTAGATATTTTTGCTCTAACTTATAAACTTGAGTACAGTGTAGTTCTATCTACAGGAGGAATAGGAAATATGAACAAGTTGATTACTTGTTTTGCGGAAGTGTGGAAAAAGTATCGAACCCATCTTCGTATTTGAACTTGAAAATCAAGTTGTTTAAAAAGAGTTTCTTCTTCCTTCGAAAATAAATTCTAAACCAAAAAGGATACAGTTGATCTTACATAAACCATGCCATACCATTAAAATGCATGAAAAACTTGCCAAACCAAAGGTCTATGGGAAAAACATGAATAAATTAAAAGATGAATAAATAAAAGTAGCAGAATCGTGAGTAACGAGGACTTACTCGTTGACATGGTACCTATATTCAAAAAGCAGGCTGAACCATCTTTAAGATAATTTGGAAGTTGACTGAATGGAATACCCCATAAGTTTGACAAGAATGGTATCAGGAGGCAAATGAAAACTGCCTGTACATGTATTAACAGAGTTTTCAGGCTCTCGGTGAAATTTCAGTACACGGTAAAGCACAACTTCAAAGAGCTCTAAAAATCTTGATATGTAACCTGGAAAGCAGATCCATAAGAGTTCACAACAAATAGATCCACGGTACCTCCCTGTCATCAATGCAACCACAAATGGATCCAAAGTTATTGTTTGATCTCGAAGCCATATGAATCCAAAAGTAAATTTGTACTACTTTTACGTAAGATCATCATAGATAGACTTGTTTGTATCTATATACGCTATACATATCCCATGATTCGCACAAGGCCTGAGCAAAATATCATGTAACTATGTTGTGTCCCACGTGTACATATGATATGGTAGTACTTGTACCATTTGATATATACTAAAATGATGTCTAAACAAAATCAAATGATAAACAACTTGCATTAACTCAATTAATAATTTTCTGAAGATACAAGAGTAGGCTTGAACAAGATGTTAATACTTTGGGAAATCGTATAGAATAAATGTGCCTTCAGCTAACAACAATCAACTACTTGTATCACATCAACTTGTAGGCTTATAATGCTGAACGCACGTATCAGAGAATTAGGCTTTGAACATGATAATACAAACATAAAACTACTACTTTGATGTGATACTATACATGTATCATAAAAAAAGGTTCCATGATACTCCTATCTGTATCTGAATACAACAAGCACGCTCCTAAACAGCAACAAATAATTTATACCCAGCATGGTTCATGCATTGGTGTGGTGGCACAAAAACTGCATTTAGCTAACCTTTGCAATATGCATGCCAATAACTGCTCCAATATTAAGATTTAAGATGTATGTCACCACTGCACAAAGCAGTTTCTTTTCTACATTTTTATTAACTCCAAAGATTTCAAAATAAATGCAAATATTTTATATTAATGAAATAACATTAGGGACAAGACTTTTACTCCCAGATTGGAGTGATCTAAAAAAAAAAAAAACGTAAGCTATTTAATTTTCACATGGTGCCAACATATCCAAACATCAAGACGTGTTGCATGTACATAAGATAGGAACCGTAACATGCCTACCTTTAATCTTTTAGCAGCATCCAAAAATATTATCTCCTACAAACAATAAATCTCATGGTTAGAGAATGTACTGGAGAGAAGAAAGTCCACCCAATTCTAATGGCACAGAGAAAGATATGTACCTTCAAGACTGTATCGGCAGCTTGTAACAAGAAAGAAACGATCATCAACAGACTCCAAAAGATACCAGCTCCCATCAGAGAATCAGCTCCAGATCCACTGCAAAGCACACACAAGAAATGAGCAGTATATTTAACTATTATAACTACAAATTGAGCATGTTTGAACTTATCGAAAGTACAATTTTGTTTCCAAACTCTAAGTTACTTCTTTCTTATAATTTGAAAAGTGTTACTTTGACGGTACAGTAGAAGTTACTTGTGATATAACTTACTTATTTCTAACTTTGACCAACAAAAAATATTATTTTAAGACTTGCTTATTTACTTATTAAGTATATTTTAGGGCTTAGCAAAACATGCACAATGTCATGCTCTACTTAGATTACAGTTACAGGGTCATTAAAGGGCTGTTAAAATGAGATACATCTTGTTATTCTAGCATCTAAGAGTTGGATATACAATGAACTACTTCGAAAATTGATAAAATAGATACCGAAAATTTTCAAACTTACGATAACAAATAGTGGAAGTACAGAATCATTAGAAGTGCTGCACCAACCTTCTCAAAGGTTTATAAAACAGTCGTCAACTTCTTTTCCATGTATAGTTCTAATATTTGTTTTGTTCTCAATTCAAGTTAACATTCTTCCAACAATATTTGTATATCTGAAGTACCAGCATCCATTTGTAAGTTTCATACTCACCAAAACAAAACTTGACAATAAATAAGCCAGAACAAAAATAAGAGTTGAAATTTTTATAAGATGATCCTCATGTTAATTTCAATATACATATGGAACTTAAATCGAGTGAATTTTGGAGTCTAAGTTTATCATGCAACTAAGCTTACATGAGCTTCTTTTTTTTTTTCCCCATCTAAAACTTGTATTTTTCAATCTATCGATGTTCTTCAGAGACATAATTCACCGACTTCTTAAAATTACATATACGTGAGTGGATAAAAAGCAAAATACCTTGCCACGGTTATGATAACACCAACTGCCACAAGACAACATTCAAACAACTGGTTAAAACTATATCTCCTCCCAAGAAAGACAGAAGATAGGATAAGTTGCCAGACAAGAAAGCTCTGCAAAGATTACCAGATGACCAAATTAGGTCTGAAGTATAGAATATTTTAGTTAGAAGAAAAGACACTCACTAAGGGAAAAACATCAATCATTGATAATGCAGCTCCTTTAGGTTCGAGAATTACATCAACTATGACCATAAAAAAAAAAATCAATTATAGATTGTAAATACCTGAGATAGAATAGGAATTGATGCGCCAGAAAGAATAGCTGTTTCAGCATGGAAAAACGAATTAAGTCAGAACTGAATCTCTTATTAAATAACTGTAAGTATGAGGAAGTAATGTGTTGCAGAAGTAACAATATCTCACTCTAACAATCATCCTAGCACTAAAATGAAGAAATACAAGTAGTTCTTATCAATTTCGCACCTCAAAACAAAATGTGAAAGATGAGAAATTTGAAATATAATGATCAGAATTATGAACTTAACAACAGAATAAACCCGGAGTCAGAACTTCTTGCAAACAACAATTTTAGACCAAACCAATTTAATGCATTTCACATGCATGAACCAAATTTCCAAAACCAACAATTATTGATAAGCTTTTTCAAAGCTTGACCCCAGCTTTTGTCAATAATATATACAAAACCTTTTTTCTCATGCAGTCATTGACAGTGAATGCTTGGTAATCAAAATCCTGTGACAAAATCAGCAAACAAATTTACCATTCTCCATTAGATTCTGCATTCTTAGATATGGTATTTACTTCAATCAATTATGTTTAAAGTGTGACTTCTCTCTCACCATAGATTCTATTGAAATGACATTATCATCTTTTTAGATTTCTAGAATGTAAATTGGAAAAAACGCATTTTCAGTCAGCTTTTTGTCACTGTACGAAGCCTTATGTGTTATTTCTTGTTTATTGTGCTGCATTAGAGTTGTTATCACTCTGAAATGATAACATTGATGTTGGGTTATGAAAACATCCATTGCTCCTAATCTTATTGTTTGTAGAGATATGAGCTAGAACGAGCCAGAAGCCAGTGAATAAAATATTTCATTTGTACAGAGAATTAAAGTGCCTAGTTTAGATAATAAAAAATATATATTAACTTGGGTAAAAAAATCCGAAGAAAGATAAACAATATACAGTGAAGATTATCTCATCATCCTGTCCAGAAGAAGAAGAAAATGACAGAAAAACGTCACAAAACATCAAGAATGAATTACCTCCTGCTGCCATTCCAGATGCAGCAGCAAGAGCCTCGAAGAGGCCAACAGCAATCAATGGAAACTTGGGCAAAGAGAGCATTTCATCAGTTACTTTGCCTGCCTGATATCGGAGATACAAGATGGAGAAATATACAATTACATACCTGGAAAGAGTGTGAAAGGACAACAGAATCAGTAAAATTATGAGGTGCAAAGTCATAAAGTATCAGTAAAATTAAAACTATCCATAAGAATAGGAAATGCTAAAACCATAACAGACAGCACAGACTACGTTATCCGTCAATTTTGTACTTAAGTCTAAAATAAATCTACATAAATGTTATTGGCTTTATCAAATAAGTATGATTTCTCGTCTCCAAGTCTAGAAATTTGTAAGCTCTAAGCATAAATTTGCACTTGGATTAAATTGGTTTATGTACTTGTTCCAAGAAAGAGCTCCAAGTTCTAGAAGCATAGCTACAAAACATTTACATGTGTTATCAGCTTACAACATTGTGTCCAAAACCAAAATAGCCATCAAGTCCTCCAATTTATTTGAATTAAGGCAAATACATTGTATGAGCATCACGTTTCTTGTCCGAAAGGACAATAAGTCATGCCCCCAAGTTCTGTTCTTGTTCATGTAATGACTTACTTGTAATACTTTGTATTCAACCACTGGATCTAAAAGATTTAGCTGCTAAATAAGGTTAGATGTATATCATTTAAACATTGTCTTCAACACTTTATATAGATCTAAACCTAATTCACACGTTCATATATAAAAACCAAATTTTAGAGATTGAAATTGTACATGCTTCTTGAAGTCATGGCTTCAAACAATCTTGAATCAAATCCAATGGGCATGCAAACGCACATAAGCCAAAACTAGGTCTTCCTTTTCCTTCTTGTTAACTATAGAAAACGGCTTTTGATGATGCAAACCAATTCACCTAAGGTTTTTCTTGTAGACGAGGGAAACCTAACTTTATAATTGTCTTTTATTGCTTCCAGCATTTATCAAAGCGTAAACTCGTTCATCACATCAAGTGGCCTAAACTGGAACAAGTCCAATCGTCCAATGATGATCACAAAAAAATGGAATAGGCTCCAAGCATTGTTAAGTTATAGTCCCACCGAGTCCAATAAATCAAAAGTCCAATCAATGTTGTCACAACTTTTACAGAAATTCCAACATTAGCCTCTATTTCGATGGACATGCATTGTCTATGCTATGATCATTTGAAGTAATCTCAAAGTGACAGACACCATTAATGAAAGTCGAAAGTCGAGGACTAAGACTTACACCACATGCAAGTCAGACACCTATCTCTTCTCTAAAGGCCAAAGAAAAAAGACACAAATGCTTCAATATATATGAACTTTTTATCTATCCTTCAATAAATAAAGTTGTTCAATTAATATTTTCCAGGAGCTTGTGCTAGGCACATGAATTCCTAGTCAAATAGGTAGATCCAATCTTGTTTCCTGGACCACGTGAAAAGAGGATGCCCTTATTATGGTTAATGCCTCTCGGATGCACATGAAGAAAAATCTGACTGAGTCTGTGTGCTGTTGGTTGGTGGGATCCACCACTTGAGATCCAACTCACAACCATCGGTCCTATTTAAATGGGACCCATAAGCTGATAACCACATGGAGCCTCATTTTTTATGAAAAAACAAAAAACAATCCCTATGGAAAGAGAATAATGTCACTAGGAAACCACCTTTATAGCTTTATTAATGTATTCAGCCGAACATACTAAACATAATGAACAGATGGAAGGAAATTAAGGAGAATAGAGGACCACATGCAACTATAATGGCTCAAAACGATGTCATTTGAACGCCCCAATCAACGATACACAAAAACGTGGCACTCTGAATTCGTCGCCTTCCATTTAATAACATCATTCTCAACTGAAAAGAAAATGATTGTGCCATCTACGGGTCCTGAACTACCCATTTTTGCAGAATTATTTATTTTATATATTACAGAAATTATATGAAATATTAAAATAATTATATAAACAATATTTTAAGATGTTAAATTATAAAAAAGAAATATCTAAAGAAAGAAACGTGATTATTTCAAACTCTTCTTCTTGTGTTTTAGTATATTCTATCCCCTCCTATCCTCCCAAAGTTGAACATTTCTATTTTCGATGTCAAACATAATTTCCTGTCACGTTTATGTGAAAAGACCATTATGCCCGTGCACGTGGTCGAATTTTCCGCCTGCCAAGTTGTCACACATTGTTTATTATTGACTAGACAAAATCAATGTCCCCTCTGTTTTATCTATGAATTGAAAAGGAAAAAAAAAAATCAGTCTATTTCTAGGTAGTCTTAAAATTTTATTAAGATAAATCTTCGGAAAAAAAAACTCGTATACAAATTATTAAATAAAGTGCAATTTTAAAATGTACGAAAAAAAATTATGAGTGTCGTAGACAAATATTGTAAATTCTAGTCAAAATTTTGCCGCCATAACTACAAATGTGATCTCGCACGTTGAAATAAATTTATTTTATTTTAAATTTTTCTTCAATTTGTTTGTGTGTGAACTGCGTGAACCAGATTAGAAATGGAAGTACGTGAGAGTGAATTGAGAATGAGTACCCGATAGTGGCGAGTTGAGCGAGAAAGAATGGATAGTGCTTGAGAGGGACTAATGCAAGCTTGTAAAGCACCCGATTTCCTACACCCAGCACCACCGTCGCCGCCGCTGCAATCATCACCTCCACCCTCCGATCACAGCATTTACTCTTCTCCACCACCACAACCTCCTGATGTTGATGGTTGCACGCACAACACGTTGGTGGCTGGACTTTCCTCTTCAACTCTTCCTCGCCTGTTGATCTCATTCCTCTTCCTTCGATGGACTCCACCGCCTCAATCACCCATCGCCTTGACCGTAAAACGCCTCCTCCTCCGCTTCGCAATCGGTTGTCCATTTTCAGAATTACTGAGATCCGACGCGGAATGTGATGAATCGCCGCCGGCGTCGCGGCGGCTGTCACCCGGCGATAACACGCTGACATATTGTGTATCTACTATATGTGTATAAAATCAATTTGGAAGCAAAATTTCTCTGATTAAACACACAATTAATGCGTGAAAAAATTTCGAAGACAGGAAGGAAATGGAGAAATTAACCGATTTATGCATATGTCCAGGAGAAAAAATCCAAATTTGATTTGAGTTAGTGTCAACGTCACAAGTAACAAATTGGATTTTTCACTCCTTTTTTTTTTTTGCACATTGTTTTTTCTTCGTAATCATCAACTGATGAGAACTTTTATTGATGAATGTTGCCAATGGTTTTTATAATGAAGAGTGAATCATTAATTTGAATTGTAGGGTCCACCATGATTAATGACAAAATACTTAAAAATAAATAATATTATTTAACATCGATGACATGACAACTTAAGTAGAATAATGAGATACGACGAATTAATCTCTTTTTTTACGAAAATTGAATTATCATGTCTCATTATTTCACGTAACTTATCATATCGTCGATGTTTTATCTGTAAATAGCTCGTTAAAAATTGAACTAGTTCATAATTATGCTTGCTGAGCATGTTAATCGAGAAAAAATTTAAAATATTACGGTGGCGATTGCCTACTCCGTCCCTGTGTGGTTCCACTGGCTACGGCAGACAGTAGAACTTTTTAGCATGTTTGCTCAACTATTTTTACACTTGTAATTTTATATTAATTTGGTATGGTAGGTGTTTGAAGGAATGTCAACGGAGCGGAATTGGGTTAGAACGACTCTATTAGCCTCACCTTTCCCATCTCAACTCCTCGTGTTGCGAGAATCTCTATTCCATTGGGGGGCTTCGACCTAAGCCACTAAAGTGTGAGAAAGAAAATTAAGAATAACCAACTTCAATTTGTAATTTAGTCCGGTTGGTATTTGTACGGGTTAATAATTGGTTCGCATAGAATTCAATGCCCTTGCGTTTTAACGTTCCGTCCATCTATATAAATTCACATAATTCCAATCATAATTAACAAAATTTCCTCGACAAGTCTATAATATATTAAATATCGCATCAAGTGAGAACCATTTTTTTAACTGTTATAATCTAGCTACAATTCAATTATTTCAATAATATCTCATTTTTCATTTTTCAATATGTATTTAATTTACAAGCTGTAATAAATACTATATTTAATTTTCAATTAATTAACATTTACATTCATTTAATTAATATTAATTAGAATTTCACATTCGCATCCACATTCATGTCATGTTATCAATTCTAAATTAATTAACATTTACATTTATTTAATTAATATCACATTCAAGAATGCAATTCATTATTCACATTTATTTATGCTAATGAGCATCAAATTTCATTTAATTGAAAATTAATTTATATTCATTTAATATAAATAATTTAACATTTATTGTCACGTTTAAATTATTTGGTATTAATTTTAAATTAATTAACATGTTAATTCATGTAACGTATTTGCTATTCATCTTCATTTGTGCATTTAGTTTTAATTATAATATTCACATTCAAGCATGCATTTTACTATTTACGTGCATGTATATCAATTAACATTTATTTTCGAAGACTTGCATTTTTCTTATGTTTCGATCAAAAGTAAAAATAGATATTCAAATATTACTTTCATAGCACTTATAAATATTTATGAATAACATGCAACGCACGTTCAACTCTGACTAGTATTATCCAAAAAGGAATTTGGTGCAAATTGTCCCAAACCTTTGCTCAATTTGCATTGTAATCCAAATCTTCCAAATATGGTGCAAATGATCCTTTTTGATATAATAATCCATCCAAAATGCCTTGAATTTTATGCATGCAATGCAATTGCCCTTGTTTGTTTTTACTTCCAAGGGATAATTTTGTCAAATGACTTTTGCCACTTAAAAAATAAAAATAAATATACATATGTGTGTAGAAAAGAAAAAAATTAGGTTGACGACAAATATGGTACTCACGATTATTATAGGCGAGCATCCCGAATGGGGTTTAAGTTTCTTAGG
>CAIGRN010087401.1:0-15534 GCA_903798345.1 Fraxinus anomala | reverse complement strand
CATCGATGGTTCCTGATATCTTGCTCATTACAGCCCAATGAGGAAGGTCCACCAGCATCTATCTCCATAAGTCTGATCTGTTGACAGCTAGGAATATTGACCTGTGAAAATTGGTCAACAAGCGCTTTTTTGGTTGCAGAAACATGTCGATGTGAGCGTAGTAGGTGCGTTTTACTTGGTGTAGATAGTGCATGATTGTACCCCTCGACAAAATGGCTTACAACCCACATAGAAGTTATCTGATGTTTTATAACTGTTAACTTTGCATCACATCCAAAACGTGAGTTCCCACGCTTTCGTTCACCAGAACGGGCCACCAAATTTTTGAGTTTCATCGGTATGACTCATCTTTTTGACCCTGTTTAAAGCAAACATACAATTTCCAGACAAACTCATTTGTCTGTGGATTCTTTCGGCTACTACCGATACGTATGCTAAAATCAGCTAATTTCGCATACTCATTGTAAAAATTATACATATCATCAAGCGTTTGAAATTCTTGCCTAAATATCGGAATTGCACCAACATTCACTTGTGGAATAAATACATTGTCATCCCCTTCCATTCCTAACAATTAATATGAAAAATTATTTAGTTTGTGAAATAATTTAAACATTGACATGTTTAAAACTTACTGTAAATGTAACAAAAATAAAATTAAAACTATGTTACGAAATTAAACAAATTAAAAATGTACATTTACATTTATATATAACACAACATATTTAAGAAAAAATAAGAGAAAAAGACTTACTAGAAAATTCAACAGAAATACATAAACAAGCCTCATAAAATAATTGTGAAGTGTATATGAAGTATAAAACGAAACCCGTGTATTAATATTAAAAAAAACTAGAAAAAAGACAAAACAATAATAATTTAATTACATAATGTTGTCAGCCGCTTGAATTGCGACTGACAACATATATTCACACGCAAGGCTTGGCAGGCCTTGAAGGTAAATTGGCTTTGCCTTGGCAAAGCTCATACCGTTCTCCTGCGCACCACGCGTAGGAGAACGGATATGTGACTTTAGTAGTGAGGAAATGTTAGATTTCGATGAAATTGACAAAGCCCTAAAGATTGGACAAGAATGAGAAATGAATTGATGATTTGGACCTTTGTTGAGAAAATTTGTGAAGTGCACATCGGGCTAAAAACAGGGTAAGAATGAAAAATATTTTTTTTTTGAAAAGAAAAGGGCAAAAAAAATAAAAAATGAGGGGGTAAGTGGACCCACATGACCTCATGTGACTGCCAACAATGCTAGATTTTATGAGTAATGCAATTCTTTTTTAATGGAGACAATTACCAATTTATTTAGTAGTATGGTCATTGTCACATTGTCAAATGTAATTATGATGCATTTATATTCATTGGCGGTGATACTACTACCAATAGATTATGATCATTTTCATTAGAGACGATAATTCTTTATCCACGAATGTTTTGTACTTTTCATTTTAATTTTATTCAATCTCGCGCAATGCACATTCTCGAACATAATATTTAAGAATTTATGAAATAATTAAACATGTAATTGGCGTGCAACGATGCAATCCATAAGGAGGTGAAATTCATGATTAACAGAGACTAAGTTTTAGTTTCATTAAGGCTTGATCAACGATGTTAGATTTGTACTATTGATGAATCATGTCCTTTGTGTTTCAATATGAGCTTGATAAACAAATAATAAATTGAAAAGAATTCATCAAGATACTTCCATAACATTATGAAAGTAAAAAGATAAATAGCTAAAGTTATACCACTTTTTGAAGTGAAATAGGCTTTTGAGCCAAACTTAAAATCTTATGGCTCATTAGATTTTCCCAAATCCATCATTTTGGAGGTCAAATGAGCACGTTTTTCACTTTTGCAAGAATTATGCTTATTCTAGTAATTTCTTCTTTTACGAGTTAATTTATAATTCTATTAAACTATTTTTAACTCAAGTTTTGATATAAATAAGTAGACTTTATTTTTGAAATTATCTTTAAGCAATTTTTTCAATATTCATTTGAGCTAATAAAATAGAATGTGATCACCACCTAAGTAGATAATGTGGCAATATCGTACCTTAAATTGTTGACCACCATAAATTTTTGTTTTTCGCTTCAGTTGATTTATTTTGATAATTGGGCTTGTACAACGGTGGGCTCAGCTCTAAAATGTCATAAAATTCACACAATAGTACCAGTTCGAACCTAAGAACAATAGGAACATCATCATCTTAGACTTTTGCTTGTAGCGCCACCTTTTATATAAAGAAATGGGTAACTAACACAAAACTTTCATATCTTTCACTTTTATTGTACAAAACGTCGATATCTTAATCACTTTTTATTGTGCAAAACGTCAGTTTCGTCCATTTTCATCCAAATGTTTTGTTAAGTGAACGAGTGAACATTACTTTTGTCGAAAGGAAAGGGCATTCTCGTCTTCCCACGATTTTTCTATTTTCTTCCCCTTGATTACCAAGAACATGTAACGTCACTGTGACAAAAGATCAAGCTACATACCCAATTTTCCCCCTTTTATGATTTTATGATCTGTTTGTTGTTTGCAGAAGATGAACAAATGGAATTTTAGGAAACAGTGTACGGAGATAAAGAGCCAGGGTAGGAGAGAAGAATAGGGGTTGAGAGGGTTCGAAGAGAAGAGGAGTTGAGAGAGATGGTGTGCTCCTCGAAGACGACCAAAAAATATATCATGGAACTCCAAAGTATTGCACAGTGGAAGCAGCCTGCCAATTTGTATATCATGGAACTCCAAAAATTCAATTTCGAATAATCATGAAATCACAATAACATCATTTACTTGCATCATTTTCAGAGTGCTGAAGAAAGAGAACCCTTCTCAAAAAATATATGAAGACAGAAGCATGATCTTTACTTGCATCATTTTCAGAATTTCTCGACAAATTGTGACACTTTGATCCACCAACTTTAAGGCTCTATAGCAGTGGACATGTTCATCAGCATCAGAAAATTTAAAGTTGTCTTTGCCCCCCAACAGTCAGAAACCTCATACTATCATTTGTTGGGTAATTTCACCACACCTCAATCAGTAACAACTTTGAAAAGCTTTGCTTCTTTGATGATGATTTCTTTGGCTAACTATAAGCTTGTATTCAACATTCGCAAATCAAGGGGAACAAAATGGGAAAATTGTGGGAAGACGAGAATACTTTTCTCTTTGGACAAGAGTAGCGTTTACGCGTTCACTTAACGGAGCATATGGATGAAACTTGACCGAAATGATGTTTTGCATAATAAATAGGTGGAAATACCCCTCTAACCTTTCATTTTGGTGCAAAACCTCCCTAAGTCACCTAAACTTTCCTGAATACCCCTTGCCGTCTATGCAATGGTGGACTCATTAAGGATCCAGTGGGGGCAATTTTTGACGATTTGCAGATCTGCGCTCATTCAGTTTCTTCATTTTTCAGAGGATGAATTTTGGCTTTGCTCATAGATTGCACCTCGATTCCGACTACAGCATTCTGGTCTCTGATTATTTAGCTCACGGGACACTTCATATCTCATTATTTTCTTCAGTTGAAATTATCTTATTCATTTCTTATGAAGTTCATATTAATACTCTGCAGGATGCCATAAATTCTAATGTTGTCATAGGTGGGTCTAAGGAAGAAGTTTTGTGTATTTATCATACCATAGAGCTGCTCCACATTCTTGAAATTTTGCACAATACTGCAATTAGCCACGGTGACTTCAAACCTGATAATTTGCTCATCCGGTATTCCAGGTAACTAATGGTGCCCAATTGTAGCATTTTATATCACATATCATGAAACAGTGAACTCCCAGATCTTGATTTAGATGGGTTTTTCCTGATTTTACTAAGCATTTTCTTTACCAAATACAGCATTAGAATTTGTAAAAGATACATATAAAGAGGAAATACTGTTATGCGTATTTGATGTTGTCTTGAATGGGAAGACGACTCTAGTTTTCATTTTATTTTACAGAAATAAACTTTTTAAGAATATAAACCTTTAAGGGTGTGGTTGGAAACATTGTGATTTACTTTGTGGGTTACAAAGTCAGCGTCAATTCTTTTTTCATAGTACTAAGAATCATGACACTTGATTATCAGTTTCGAAACTATATTGTCGATATGCGCTCTAGCAAGGAGTTTGAAGAATTGAAGGGACTTATTGAATTTGCACTAAAGTTGATTGTGACCAAAAGAAATAAAGTGTATATGTTAGTTTACATGCTTGTGACTTTAGAATTAATTCTTCTGGTTGCTACTACTACAGTTGAAAGAGTATTTTATGTTATAAATATTGAAAAAAATCGACTGCGTAATCAGATTGGATACCAATAGATGAATGATATTTTAGTTGTGTATGTTGAAAAGATGTATGATAACGAGACTATTATACAGTGTTTTCAAAGTATGAGAAGTCGTACTGAACAATTAAAAAAAAGTACTATGTTTTGAATATTATCTTTATTATCTAATTTGGAATTATTTTTTACGTAATTCTATCTCGCCCCCCTGAATCATAATTCTGGGTTCACCCCTGTGTCTATGTCCTTTACTTTGGGCGTTAAAAACAGTACAAATGATGACGATTTCACTACACCTTATAGTATCATTTGTTGGGTATTTTCACCACACCTCAATCAGTAGTTACTTTGAAAAGCTTTGCTTCTATGATGATGATTTCTTTGACCAACTATAAGCTTGTATTAAACATTAGCAAATCAAGGGGGACAAATGGGAAAATTCTGGAAAGACGAGAATACATATCTCTTTGGATAAGAGTAGTGTTTACGCTTTCGCTCAACGAAGCATTTGGATGAAAATTGACGGAAATGATAATTTACAGAATAAAAAGGTGGAAATAAGGAAGAAAATGCCAAAAATTGAAAGGTTAAGAATTTTTGTATAATAAAAGTGAAATGTATGTACGTTTAATGCTAATTACCCTAAAGAAATGGATAATTGACACGATATCCCTTATTTTTTAAAATGCCCCTCTAACCTTTCATTTTGGTGCAAAACCTCCCTAAGTCACCCAAACTTTGCTGAATATCCTTTCCCATCTATAACCATTAGTTTAAGCGTTAAAAACAGTACAAATGGTCAAAATAATAAAACCTCAAAGAGTATTTCGTCTCTTCAAATCGAAACACTTACTTAATGCCCTGTTTGTTTGATACTTAAACTGAGAGAGAAATCAACAGTCCATTGTGGCATATAAAACCCCAAGAATCGATCAAAAAATTCAAAATTAGAATTTTTTTAACGATTTTGTTAACTAGAGAAATATCTACACGCCATTATGTTGTATTTTACTATTCCGTAATTCTGTACTCTGCTAGTTGGATGGTTAATTCTACATTTTGCTGATTTGGAGGGTAAATGTTGTTGGATTAAGGTCCGCATTAACTATTTTACTTTGCTATTTGCTGGTGTAAGGTTAATGTAAGGTTGTGATTCCTTGAAGATTCCTTAGCTATTGCAAAAGCTATATATATATATATATATATATATAGGAGCCTTAGGTAGTGAGAAAAGGAGAGCTTGAAATGAGAGTGAATGTTTGTGAGAAAAAGGAGAGCTTGAGAGTGAAAAACTTTGTAGAATTCTGGAATAGAATTCTGTAATTCAAGAGAGATGATATAGAGTGGTAAAACTCTTGTAAGTCTGTAGAATTCTGGAGTAGAAAGTGTAGATTGGAGAGGAACCTATTTGAAATTCTTTCTAGTGATTTAATGTAATTGAATGTAATCTTTTGTCAATAAAGATTAAGGAAGAAGAACTCTTCATGTTACCAATTATGTTCTTCATTTCTTTCCTACTGGTTCTGTCTTTCTGGTTCATATTTCCTTCTGCTGGTTGTTAATTATGTTTCCGAATTGCTGGTGCTTTTTTTTTTGTAAACTTTGCATTGATCTTGGAGCTGAGGGGAAGATAAATCTCCAACAGTTAATTTTATTCTTATTTTATGGGATTACTTATGATTTATTTTAAGGTGTTAAAGTTTGCATTCTACTGATTTCTTTTACTAATTTCTGCTGGTTAAGGTTAGATTTATGTTTGTTTCGTGCAAAGTTTATTAATTTAGAATTGTATTCCGCGAAGTTTACCATTTCCAGGATTGTACTCCGAAAAGTTTATCGATTCCAAGGTTGATTTGCACACAATCATTTCACCAATAAAATGTTGTTCTTTTTCCTCAATACACATGAAAATTGAGAATCAATATAGCAAAACACCAAAAAAGTTGAACTAAAATTATAATAAAACACTTCTTTATACAATACTGCATGGGAAATAAAATACATTAAAGTAATACGATAAATGGAAACAACAACATTCACTAATATCCAATATCCAAATAAGAACAAAACTAAAAGTCTAATTTTCACCATTCACTATCCACATCACAACAAAACCACAAAATAATTTCTATCATTCACTACCCACATCACTACAAAATCACAAAATAATTTCCACCATTCACTACCCACTTATATATTATCAATTTCTTCATTTTAGCTTAATTGATGGGTTCTTTCGTTCAAATGAACTTTGATTTCTCTCTCCGTTTGTGTTTCATACAAACGAGGCCTTAAGTAGTTTTTGGGTTTGAAGACACTGAAATATCCTTTGTGGTTTTTTTTTTTGGCCTTTTTTACTTTTTTTTTTATGCCTAAACTAATGAATATAGATGGTAGGGAGCTATTTCACTATGTTTGGATGATTTAGGAAGGTTTTGCACCAAAATGAAATGTTAGGAATATTCCACAAAATAGGCAAATGTTAGGGGCATATTATGCCAATTACCTTTAAGAAATTTACAATTTTTTTCAACTTTACATCCTAGAATCTTGACAAGATATATATTTGAGAATGCCTACTGTGAGTCATGTCCTAATGTCAAGGACAATAGCTATGCTTAATCCCTTAACCACTTGCCCCAACGGTTTACCCAACTTCAAATGCACTTTATAATTACTTTAAGTCAGGGTGGCCTCGAAATTTTGTGTTTCCTGATATTTTGAAATGGTGTCCCTTTCATAAAATTAAAAAATATATCAAAAAATAAAATATATTTCAATAATATTATTTCATTGCAAAATTATGACATTTAAATACTATTTATTTTTTTAAATGTCGTGAATAAGAAAAGTACAAGTAAAATTCAAAGTACCTCCTAAACTTCATCAAAATTCATATGTCATTAACAAAGAATCATCCAAGCCACTAAACTCTTAATGCAATTCCATATGAGCAAATCTTGACATCAGAAACATCAAATACCACTTGTAAACCTTGAAAAGCAATGAATCATTTAATCTTCTTAGATTTTTAGAAGCAAACTCACTAATTAAACTTTTGTAATAAACAAATTTTAGCTAATCTTGTTCAATATCAAAACTAAGCTATTCAATCGCTCTTTTATTATGGTTGATCTTAAATAAGATTTTAGTAATTTCAATTTTGAAAAATTTCTTTTGACAGATGCAACATTAACAAGAATTGTCAATAATATTCTATAAACAATAAATGTATTTGGAAAGCAATCCAATCTTTTCCAATACGTCAATATATCAAAAGTTGTCTTTATTTCTTTTGGTAAAAGATTTCGCAAAATTTTTAACTCTTAAAACAAATGTTCACCATTAATGTCAAAATGATCACAACATGCTTTCAAATTAGTATCATCCAATGAGTTTAACTTGTCAGAAGAAAATATAAATCCAATTTTTTTTCATATGAATTGAATTGATTGAACCTTAGTTCAAGTGATCTAATTGATTAACTTGCTATATAAATGAAATAATTGGTTCTGAAAAAGTCTTTAAGTAATTGTGCGTCTTCTACAGTAGCATTTTCATCAAACTATGTCTTTCTACGAATTATAATTTTTCCTTTTTCCCTTTTCCCTCATATTATTTAAGGCATGATACTATTTAAGAAAATTATATTCAAGAAAATTATAAATATTCACTCACAATATTATTAACTTTAGTATCTTATACAATTGCATATCATACCAAGTCAAACACCTACAATTAATAAATAAATAATCTATAAATGAAAATAACTAAGCACAACACATTAAAATTAACTATGAAGGCTCCCTAAACCATGTGAATCATTTCCCTTGCTTTAATAAAAATGTCTTGACATGATATGCAATTAGGAATAAGAAATACAATAATGTTAAATGAAAATCATTATTTGTCTATTTTCAACTCTTTTTTATAAACATTGTTTCCTTTAACTTAATATAATAATTAAGATTTTCAATTTTAAAAATATTTTAATTATATAATTATACATATATATACACATAACAAAATTTTTTTTGGTGCTCCTACAATGTTTAGGCCCCGTGTGATCGCTCAACTCGCACACTCTTAGAACCATCTCAGCTTTAAGTTGTAATTTCCTTTCCATCAAAAAATTTATTTTAGTTGTAAAGAAGTCTGTTGTTTATATATTCTTATTATGATTACTCAAATTTTAAACAACTATTTATGTCACTTAGACATTTTTTCTTACTTAAGCTATTATAGGGATACTTAGTATTTGAAGTATAGCGTCAAGCTTTATGGTGTTCGTCTCTTATATTAGCAATTCTAATTTACTATTTTCGTTAATCAATAAACAAATTATTTTCAATTCATTCAAATCTTTTGTTATTAAACTTTTTTTAATTGTTTTTCATCTCAAATTGACCTGAATATATGTAGATGAAAATCTAGCGGAGCATACTACTATCCTCATAGTGCCCCTTTTTGGCTAGAAGGAAATGCACATCGTAATAGTTGGAATTAGAATTGTGGCTCACGACCTTTGAAAAGAAAGCGATGGATCAAAATGCATTACATACTACTGTGTAGAACCATCTCAGCTTTAAGTTGTAATTTCCTTTCCATCAAAAAATTTATTTTAGTTGTAAAGAAGTCTGTTGTTTATATATTCTTATTATGATTACTCAAATTTTAAACAACTATTTATGTCACTTAGATATTTTTTCTTACTTAAGCTATTATAGGGATACTTAGTATTTGAAGTATAGCGTCAAGCTTTATGGTGTTCGTCTCTTATATTAGCAAGTCTAATTTACTACTTTCGTTAATCAATAAACAAATTATTTTCAATTCATTCAAATCTTTTGTTATTAAACTTTTTTTAATTGTTTTTCATCTCAAATTGACCTGAATATATGTAGATGAAAATTTAGCGGAGCAGACTACTATCCTCATAGTGCCCCTTTTTGGCTAGAAGGAAATGCACATCGTAATAGTTGGAATTAGAATTGTGCTCAAGACCTTTGAAAAGAAAGCGATGGATCAAAATGCATTACATACTACTGTGTTAGTTGACGAAAAAAAGCACTAAAAAGTGCTTGAATGAGCTTGATGGACAAACTATCATGTTATGGCCAAGTCATCGATACCTTTGAGGAAAATGTTGAGATGGCGAAGCAAAGATCCACTAAATCACTGATTCAACTGGATGAAAGCCGAACGACTTACATAACGATTACTAATGTTGTAGCAATTGTTCTCTCTTTCCTTTCTCAAAGATGATAAATGGAAATGTTGACTCCAAATTTGGAAGGATCTATCGGTTAACAGATCTCGACTCCTCTCTTACCCACGTATATATTACATGCACACTTGAACATCACGTTAGACTACAAAACTGCTGTAATAAAAAGGAATGTGAATTAATGAATTTCACAAACACTTTCCTCTCTCTCTCTCTTTCCTTTCTCAAAGAGTGCTTTTTTCTTTTTTTCAAACTCTTCTTTTACGACAAAAAATGTGGAGTAGGATAATAGAATTCGAATTTACCATCAATATTTGATACTTTTCAACTGTACGGCTAATTAGGACAAACTAATGTAATTTTTATTGCATCCCTCATCCCACTGACAACACGCCCCCATCAAAATTGGGGTAAGCGTGTGGCAATTAAAAAAAAGCTGTCATGAACCAAGGGTGAATGATGATTAAATTTCACGACGTGACAGTAATTTTAATATCACATAGACCAACTATATGACATTACTAGGGCCGAACAAGAGAAAAATTGAGGGTGGAAGTACAGAAAATTAAATCGATAAATATAGAGAAATAAACTTTTATTTCATTACTTGTTTGTTCAGATAAGTAGACTATTTAATTTGCACATAGCGTTGAGAAAAATAGTTGAAAGAATTCAACAAAAAAAAAAAAAAAAAAATTTCTATGTTCAATGACACAGTCGACTCCAGATACCTTTTGCTTAAACAATTGAAGTATAATCTTAAAGAGGAAGATACGACTCGATAGACAGTAATGTATGAGCATCCGTATTAACCCCTAAGACCTTATGTGCTACATACCACTCTCATTTCAAATATATGTTCGTGAAAAATGTCGGGTGTCCACTAGAAATTATTCTAGGCTTGGCGACTACATAATTTTTGAAAGAGATAACCACCTACATAAAACTTCTACAAATTTGTCAAAAGAAAACCTTCTAATTTACTTAGAAATCTAACGTCACTTGTTCAATTGCGACGTCGTTAATTAAGCGTATGTCTGAGCTCCATTTTTTTCAAAACTAATTTAAAAAAAAAAAAAAAATCATTTTCAATCACACATTATCCGATAAAATAATTTTACACATAACTCAAAATTTTTCCTATTTTTTAACCACGCATTTTTTAAAATAATAATAATTAAAAAAAATCACAATTCCAAAACCTATTTTTACTCAAGGATGGGCTCAATCAGGATTTAAAAGTTAGGTTATCGGTCAAAATTAACTAAACAAATTAAGCACAAAAATCTTATGCTGTATGGTGCTTTTTGCAACTAACACTAATATGAAAACAGTTATTTCTCGACGAAATGATGCTTTTAACTTTTCAGATATAAAACTTTTTTGACTTGAGAGAAGAAAAATGAAAGCCAGTTTTCTTTAATTATAATTAAAATGGTAATTTGGTCCCTCTCATAAGAAAAGGTTGGGGGGTAAAGGGGGTAATGCATGGATGTAATTGAGTAGCAATGAGTGGTTTCCCATGTGAAATTAAGTCCCCTCCCATCCTTTAGAATTCACTTCCTACTTTCTGTTATTAAAAGATTCCTACACTTAAATGATATCAATAATCTCTCATATTTGGTACGTGATAACGATGTTAATTAGGTCAGATTGAACGAACTTGTCAAAGACAGGTCAGTGATGGACAATGCCATTAACGAACTGAGCTTTTTACTAGTCGGGCCATCTCGAATTGACTTCACTGACGGATGTAGGGGGATTGTACCGGGCCGTAATTCGATCCGGTCCCTAACCAATTTCATTTTTTTAGTGTAAAAAAAATATGTAAAGAAGGAATTATGAGTAAATTTTATTTTATGTACATACTAGCTCGATTTGTAGTTCGGCCCTGAATTCGTTCCTGGTTGATTTCCTTTGACACAATGAGCTTTTGAGATTCAAAAGTTGCTTTTAAATCAATTTATTAATTATATACAAATATTTCTTCTATTTAGAAAAGTTTTTAGAGAAAATTGATTTAATGTGGTTTTCTCTAAAAGTTCTTCCGAAAGAGAAATCTATTGATTAAAGTAGTTTTTTCAATAAGCTATTTCGTAAAAAGCAAAAGTAAAAGTTCTATCAAATGAGTCCTAAATATGACAAAGCAAGTACATATATGCCGACTATATTATGTAAAACACGTAGATTAGTCAAATTTGTCTCTACTAATCAAAGTTGAACGTGTATTACACGTTATTCTTATATGTTTTATAAGTGTTGTAAAAGAAATATTTGACTATTCATTTACCTTTTTGATTTAAATATGAGAGAAATACAAGCTCTTGAAAATAAATATTAATTATTATACATGCACGTAAATTGTGAAATGCATACTTGAATTTAAGTATTAGAATTACATCTAAATGTATAAATGAAGATGAATGACAAATACGATATATAAATTAATGTGAATGTTAATTAATTTAGAATTAATACAAAGAAATATATACGTGACAATTAATGTTAAATCATTTATATTAAATGAATAAAATTTTAATTTTCAATTGAGTGAAACTGGATGCTAATTAGAACAGATAAATGTGAATAACAAATTTCATTCTTGAATGTGAAATTCTAATTAATATTAATTAAATGAATGTGAATGTAAATGTAAATGAATTGAGAATCAATAACGAGAACATGGACATGAATGTGAAATTAAAATTCTAATTAATATTAATTGAATGAATGAAAATGTTAATTGAGAATTAATAACAAGAACATGGACATGAATATGGATGTGAAATTCTAATTAATACCAATTAAATGAACGTGAATATTAATTAGTTGAGAATTAATTACAATGAAATAAAGATTATATAGTATTTATTACAGTTTATAAATTAAATAATTATTGAAAAATGAAAAGTCAAATATTATTAAAATAATTGAATTGTAGTATGGTTATAATCGTTAAAAATGATTTTCACTTGATCTGATATTTAATATATTATAGATGTGTTATTTTATAATATAGAATTGGTACGTAATGATCAAATGATTGATGATAATAATAATAGAGGGAGTTGAGTGACCAGCTATAATTTCTTTAATCCTAAAAAGGTAGTAGATGAGAATAGGATGCCTAAAAGGGCATATCATCCAAAAGCATGTCTTGCAAAAATCTATTAATCCAAGTCAAATTAATGCTTAACAAGTTTGATATATGAACAACAAAATTGCATATTTGTATACTAGTACTCGATGGATGATAATGAAATGTAACCAATAAAAATGATCTTTCCTTTTGAATTTTATTTAATTTGTTCCAATTTAATACTTCGTATCAATCTCGTGCAATTTGGTTAGTTTTTAATTTATGTGAACCAACTCAATTTAGGTCCAAAATCTTCATATTTGCTCCAAGTACTACGAAGTCCAGGTTTTACTTACATTGATAACATTTCCACTATATTAAATAAAATTCGCTCAATATATAAATCAAATTTAAAAGTATGGATTAACTTATAAAATACACTTATGACATGATCGTCAATTTAGTGGTGTCAAAGTGAGCGGACTGATACCAACTTGGCTTGTCGGTGAAAAGTCTCAAACTTGAGACGATCCTAAGTAACAAAAATGAACCAAGCTAGTTCACTTTTGACATCTTAACTAGACTTGCTAATGCAAAACTTCTTCTTATATACTTGTATATTCTTCTTTTTCTCCCGCCATTATTATCATTTTCGATGCACGACTCCACAATTATGACAATGTAGCATTTTTACCACAATTTACTTGTGTAATTAAAAGGACAAAATAGAGTAGTTAGAAGGAGAGAAACTTCTCCTGCAGACAGCATTGTTTGCTAGTCTGTCCTCTCTCTTCATTATTCTCATCCCTTTATTAGCAAAATTTTAAAAACGGTCATTCAACTTGCAAGTTTGTTTTATATCAGTCATGTAATTTTTATTTTTGTTCAAAATTAATCATCTAATAATGCTTTTATTTCAGTTGAAGACTAATTCCACATGGACGTTGCTAATGAAATGCACGATTTGAAACTTATTTGACACTAAATCGACAATTAGTTTGCCCAAATTAAAAAAAAAAAAAAAGAGCATGAAGATGGATTTAAGTTCTTAAATCACTAATATGAATTTTTGGAGCTTCTGAGAAAATATGAGTTTTGTTATTGGTGTGACTTAGCGTCAAGTTACACATAACATTAGCCACTTGTTTGAACTATTACAGACTTTTTTATTGAAGTACTTGTTTTTTAAGGTGATCGAGGCGTTTGTGCCAAAATTAAAGATCTGTCATCAATATTTTTTCACCCTTGTCCTATTCAGTTATTTACTAGATGAGTTGGATAAGGCATTGAAAGTACCCGAAGTTGGATTTGGTCATGGTTGCCCAGGAATAGTCAAACTAATAAAATTTAGGTGATCAAAACAAAAGAAATTAAAGTCAAGTGATCAATAGACATAAACCTATAAGTGGGGTAACCTCCAATAAAGTTTTCCCCCCTTTATTCAAGCCGCATTCTCTCCCTCTAAAACAAGAATCCATCCCCTTCTTCCCCATTTCTTCACCATCTTCCATTTTTCAATTCTTCTCTCTCTCTCTCTCTCTCTCTCTAGAAAAATGTCTGAGTTGTGTTTTTCAAGCACATTGAAAACCCATTTTTCTAGTCTTCTCATCTCTGACTTGATGATCTCATTTGGTTCCTTCATATTCTCTCATCCTCTATATTTCTCTTACTTAATTTTCTTATCTCCTTACCTTCTGAAACTCATTTCTTTTCTATCTCCTCTCTTCATCACAACTTTTCTTCTTTCTCTCTCTCTCCTCACCCTGATTCCCAGCTTTTATAAAAAAATTGCTATTGAATCTTCTTCTAAAGATGATGATGAACATGAAGAATTTCAGTGCATGGAGGATCTTGAAGTGTATAAAATCGTGTTTGGGGAGCCAGAATTCGAGGTGAAAGGAATCCCAGTTGAAGTCTTGTATGAAAAATCAGAAGTGAATTCTAGCCATGAAGATTCCAGCAGTATCAGCAAATCTGAGGCTTTGACAGGTAATTTAGGAGAAAATTCTGTTCCCACGGATTTGGGTGAAAAAATGGAGGAAAAAAAATTAGAGGATTTTCTAAAAGTACTAGATGAGTTTGCAACCATGACTTGTAATGTGGAAGGCAAGAAAGTTGAGCCGACATCGGGCACGAAAGCCGATGAATTCGTCAAGATTTCTTTGACAAGAAATGGATCCGAGGCAACTGATAATGGTGGAGAATACACTTGGAAAGTCAAAAGTTCCGAGAACTTTTCAGCTCGAAACCTCGGGACTTATGGGTCAATGAGAAAGGAGAAAGAGTGGAACAGGACATTGGCATGCAAGTTATTTGAAGAGAGACGCAACGCAGATGGAGGAGAAGGGATGGACTCGTTGTGGGAGACCTATGACATGGATTCAGACAAATCAAAGCTCAAAAACGGCACGAAAAAGAAGATCAATATCAAGAACAAGAAAAGTGTAATCGATGTCCAAGAGAATGATAACGAGGAAGAAATTGATGGGAAATTGTGTTGCTTACAAGCCCTCAAATTCTCAGCAGGGAAGATGAATTTGGGAATAGGAAGGCCTAATGTTGTTAGGAATATTTCCAAAGCCATTAAAGGAATTGGTTGGTTGCACACAGTGAACAGGCAAGTCAAGAAGGTGCATCATAATGGAGATAGATACTAATTTTCTATTTAATTAAGTTTGCGAATTAAACTCTGTATTTTTGTCCTAAAAGAAGTTGCTTCTGCGAGAAGTTCTTTAAGTTTCTATTATGTAGCATGTGCAAGAAGTTACTTCTGCTAGTTTTGGCCTTCTACCGGATTTTCTGTTATTAGATTCATGATCTGTGACCAAAACCAACTTCAAATGAGGTGTTGTGTTTTCTTTTGATGAAGACTCTGTAACTCGAAATTGATAAACAGTGATAAACAGTTAATT
>CAIGRN010087397.1:0-33312 GCA_903798345.1 Fraxinus anomala | reverse complement strand
TTGCCTTCCTCTGTTAACAGATTATCTAATTTACTAGCCCATTTTGGCTTCCTTCTCCACTAGGCAAAGCATCCCCAGTCCATCCAATCAAACCTACACCGAGTAAATCCTTAACCATTTCCCCTCTTATTAAGATTAAAGAATGTTATTGTGAATTATGGCTAATACCGATGTACGTAAGCAGTGATTTCAAATTCAAACCATGTACGGGAGCTGAAGCCTTCCCAGTGCCGAAAAGTTAAGGAAGTTGGTAACCTAATGATGGGTTAAGAGCATGAGATGAGCTCCGAGTCACGAATGTGGATGAAATGTGTGATTGAAAAGTGATAAATATCCAACATATGTGATTAAAATTAATCATTAAATTTAACTTAAAATTTTAATTCAATTTTAATATCAAATTAACATGGACTACATAAAAATAGTCATTTGCTCCAAGTAAGCTCATATAATACCCTGAGTTTTGCTATGTGCATAAGGCAGTTTGATAGGACTTTGTACAGAAAAATATTCGATAGATTTTCAATGGAATTGGCAAAAAAAAAAAATTTTTGCAACCATACAAGCGTTGTCATCTCAACACATGTAAATTTCTCTACGGTAGCCTATGTACAAACAGATTAACCCTAATACCCATTTGTTCAAACTTTGCCACATCTAATTAGATATAATATTTGGAACGTGAAATACCGCCCTTGTTTGCCTCCATTTTTAAATAGGGAGGAAGATGATTTTTTTAATAGTAATTTTTTTTTTAAAAAAAATGTGTGATTAAAAAGTAGAAAAAAATTTGAATTTATATACAATGTGTGATTAAAAAGGGATGAGGGGGAAGCCAAAGAAGAAGACTTTTTTGTTCTTTTCTTTTTGATTTAATTTATTTGAGATTTATTTATACTTCTTTTTAAAAAATGAGAGTATAATTGCAATTTATTTTTATTTTTCTTAATTTTTCTGTTATTTTATTTAAATGAGAATGTATATTTATCATTTTACAATTTTTAATTGGGAAATTGGATAAAAATTAAGGAAAATAATATTTTTCATAATGAAACGTTGAAATATAGGTGGAAATGTAAAAATTTGAAATGTGATGACTTTTTGCACACTAAGAACGAAACGGATGGAAGTTTTGTGTTAATAAACCTTTGTAACAGCAGTAAACAGTAATTTCCCACCGCCAGTCCTTCAGACACCTGTCCCTCACAAGTCACACCCTTTTATTAATTTAATATTAATATTATATAAAACCGCACCTACCCATGGACATATATTATCAAGAAATGGGAAGCGCCGCCGCCGCCGCCGCCACCACAACCACTATCACTACGCCGCCGCCGCCACCACCACCTCCACCTCCGCCATGTGGAGGTGGTGGGGCAAAGGCGGAAGCTTTAACGTACATAGACATCACCCAGCTTTCCCAATCGGAATTGCAAGCCCTCTCTTTGTGCTCCGAATCTGCATTCGACCTTCACAACACCGACGACCTTGTGACCCCCGACATCGATCGCTCTCTATTTAATGAGTCTGCTGGGAGTCGACGGCAAGCTTATTCCGGCCTCCGCCACCCCCACCACCGCTCTCATTCCCGCCTTCCAGGCCTACATCCTGCCCTTAAAACCCACCACCATTCCCACCCCTCTGATGATCCTGTTAATCACTCTATTATCCACTTCCTCAAACACTTCCTCAATGGCAACCACGATCCTCCCCCACCACCTCCTCCTCCACCTTTGCCACCTCAGGCAGAGGTGTCGCCACTTCCTGCTAATGGCCCAGGGTTAGGGTTATTAAGACTTCAAGAAAAAATAAAAAATAAGCTGCATGGAGGAGAAAACAAGCGGAAAAAAGTGCGAAGAAACAGGAATTCAAATAAAAAGAGGCTCTTGGAAAATGGTGTTGGAATGGAATTACAGAAGGTCAATGTGAAGGGTGAGGTGGTGGATTTCGAGAAATTGGAGAAGAATGGAGACGAATTGTTCAGCGAAGCGTTGAAGACGAGGACAATGGGGTTGGACACTGAGGAGGGTGTTCTAGGGTTTTTGTCGAGTTTGGAAGGGCAGTGGTGTAGCAGGAGGAAAAAGAGGAAATATGTGGATGCAGGTGCGTTTGGAGATGCATTGCCCATCGGCTGGAAGCTTTTGCTTGGCCTTAGAAGGCGGGATTTTCGTGTCTCTGTTTATTGCAGGAGATGTATAAGGTTGTTGATTTCAAGTACTTTAATTAATTATCCTAGCTATTGTATACATTGTTATAAAGACTTCCTTTATTGTGTTTTGTTACAGTGCAACGTAGTTGTATCTCTTTATACACGTGGAAAAGAAAGAGGAGAGAAACCCTATTAAGGTCTATCTGGTGATTTTTTAATTAGGGCTAATTGGAAGAGAAATTGGAGAACATTTTGAAATGCTTCTCTCAACTCTGATAAGAAGCTTCGAATTGGAAGCAATGGATCTTTTCTTGTACATTTGGTTAGGAATGTCCTTTATCATATATGTTTAATACAAACCAGGGCAATCTTATGAAATACCTCCTTTTTTAGGTCCCAAATGAAAAGGCCTTCTTTGGTTTTTCCTTATTGGAAGGCCTTTTTGCAAACAGCCTGTTAATCCTTCAAATTTACTCGATATCAGTTGAATTTGAAGAAAACAGGTCAAGTAGAAAGAACTTGAAATAGAATTTTGGGATAGATTACTCAATCTGTTAGGTCAAGTAGCCTTCTCTGGGTAGTCACTTTTTAAATGTTGAACCTCAATCTTGGTATTTAGTTGTTCTCTTCAATGCACTTCCTGCTCGAACCCTATGCTCGTGAACAAGAGAATATAATCACTCCAAACCTTATTCATTTCTAACAAGTAAAACCATTAGCTTTTTTAATGCCATGGCTTGCAGTAGATAACTGAATTAGAAGGATTTAAAGGCTTGATTTTGCCGCCGTTGAGTTGAAAAAGAGCTTTGGCAAATGATTGAATAGCTTTCTGTACTTTTTTCAGTTCATGTGAGTTAAAAGGCATTTGGGGAATATTAAATAAATTACTGACTAGGCACATGAGACCCTTTTCTTTCGTAAGTAAAAAAGAGGGGTCTTTATCACTTTTCCATCCAACACAGGCCTATAAATGCATGTGTGCGTTCGTGTGTGCGTGCGTGTGTGTGTGTGATTATGTAGCTTCTAATGTCATAAAATTTACTCAACGTTAGTCATTTAGAATTGTTGCATCCTTCATCAATAGTGTAATACCCCTTTCTAGAAAAAATTGTAGCTTGTAAAGACGTTTGACCTCTCTCATCGTTTTGTCATGATTTTAGACATTTACTGAACATGATTCAGCAATTTTTATTGTTCTGACCTGCCTCTTATACATGTATATTGCATTACTGTCATTATACATTATAAAACATCCTGTTTTCATCAGCCTTTTTTGGTTTTTGTTTCTTTAGATGAAACATCTAATTTTGGTCTCATTTCTGCAAAAAGGGAAGTTGGTGACATATAATGTGTTTTTGTGACTTGTAATGGCTGTAATTAAAGCATTGAAAAGGATTTATGAAGTGAAAAACAGGTTTCTTCATTTGCAATGGTCTTTGGAGCCTTAACGATTGCATCTACACACATTTTCCACTTGTCATTTTTTTTTTTCTGATTTGAAATTGCTGCAGTTATGGTCTTAATCTTACTTGGTCCTTTTGTTATTCCAGCCCTACTGGACAACAATTTATATCATGCAAAGAGGCTGCTTCCTTTTTACGTTCCTATTTTGAGGGTAATGATGCAGACCAACCAAGGGATCAGAAGACTTGCAGCATTCAGCAGGCGTATGGTGTGGCTATTGAGGTTGTAAGTTTACTTTTATCTCTTTATCAGTTTTTTCAGCAGTTTTTGCTAAAATGATAATAATTATGCCACAGAATCCATTTCCTACCGACAAGATTGATGGCATAAAGCCTGACATGCTGGCTCTTTCAACGTTGGTGAGTTCAACTCCATCTGATGCTCATGAGAATGATGGTTGCTTGGTGGGAATAGATAACCTCCCTGAAGTTCGTGTTCAGGACATCTTTGAATGTGTCAAATGCAACCTGACTTTTGGTGAGAAGAAAGTGTTCTTGGACCATCTATTCTCATTCCACCAGAAGACTACCAAAAGGTACAGATTTGGGACACCAGTTGGTGAAGGCGTGATAATTAGAGATGGAAAATATGAATGCCAATTCTGTCACAAGGTTTTTGACGAAAGGCGAAGTTATAATGGTCATGTAGGCGTCCATGTGAGGAACTCTGGTAAAGGGTCTGATGAACTGGTTACTCCCGTCACTGTCCAGGAGAACTCTCAATCTCCAGTACATGAGGCTTTGCCCTCAAGGACATCGAAAATGGATGCTTTAATAGAAATTGCTCAAAATTCTATTTTTGAAAATTCGAAGGGTGGAACTAGTGAACAAGCCACAGGAGATCAAAATCCCAGTATGATGAACTTAGAAGAAGCTCAGGCTCCAAGCATCGACTTTCAAATGAATTTGGGATCTGATCCTATTGAAATTAAGACAAAAGATTTTGAGCCTGACAAAGCTTCTAATGAAGGATTGGATACACATGATGGCCAAGCCAAGATGGAGGATGCGATTTTGGTAAGGAATGATAACACACAGAACATAAATGTTGCAGTCGGTTCCAATTGCGCAAATGATTTTGGGCATGTTGAGTTGAATGAAATTGAAAGTTATGAAAACAGTGAGTTAGAGACTGGTTTTGAAGATGGAGGTTCAAACCCGAGCAAAGATCACATAGAAGATACACCTGTGCTCATTGTAGAAGAAATTAGTTTTCACAATGTGCCTTCTGCCTCTTCAGTGCCCCTTGCTCCGTCATTTCAGTTCTTTCCTTCCTTTGATTCAATGTCATCTAAGGTAAACATTTGGTTATTAACTTTTAGGTGAAAGTATTTATGAAATGTTGATGATGTTTCTGTACTTGTGTTTCTATTTGGAAATGATAGTAATGCAAGGCTTCTTGGATCTGAGTTCCCTTGAGTTAATTCTATGAAATTGGCTGACTATAAAACCCCATGAATCACTTTGATTAAAGTCACTTGAATCACATTTGTCATTGGAATGTGCATAGAACACACATTATTCAAGTAGTTTGTTACGATCTTGAGACTTCCATCAAGTTTCCATCTGGCCTCCAATATTTTAGTTCAGGATAGTCTCCCCTAACATGAGATACCGGTTCAAGGTCTTAATTCTTTTAGGTCTCTTGTAGAGATGCATTTTGTGTTTGGTAAATTTACAAATGTGTGGTTAGCTTAAAATATTTTCTTAACAATGTATATTTACCGCTATAATCCTTATACTAAGTGGTCTGCTCATGAGGTATGTGCAATTGACATGTTGCCAACAGCTCCCTGATCAAAGGAGTCCTCCCTACTATGTGTAAGCACAAGAACCCCCATCGTGATATTCACAACTACCCCTTGCAACCATGGAATGGCATCCTTACATGTGTATTTTCTTTTCTTAGGCATGCCTAGCCTCTTGGGGTTTTCTCAATATCCCCTTTTTATGTATCTTTTGAACAATCTCAACTTCTGTGCTTGCCAATATTATTCTATCGTGCTATTATGTGTATATACACTCATATGCTCAAGTAATGCTGCATGCGTTCTTAGTCCATTCCAAATTTTTGTTCATATAAAGAGTACAAATAATGTATATTTATTTTGTGTCATAGTTGACACAAACATTTACTTACCTTGGTCTATAGACAATTTTTTGTAAGTTAAAGGTGCTAAGTTCCTGCTTTTTGGCCCGAGTTGCAAAAGTTGTCTGTTCAAGACCTTGAAATCATAGTAAAATCACAATAATAGCTGTTTGAGATCGTTGTAAAATCACAATTAATAGCTGTCATGCTTTTGGTATCGAATACCCCAAATTTACAACTGGATATTATTCTTTCGGGGCTTAGAGGGTAACAGGTGTCAATACCTGACCTTGGAGGTACGGATACCAGGGCCGGATGGGTTGGAGAAGTTTTGATTATTTATTTAACCTGTATGGAAATGTGAGGACACTTGCCTTTATTTTTTTATTCTAACTTAGCTAGTGTTTGGCTTCCATTAATTTTTTTACAATTTTTTCTTTCTTAATTTTAACCACACATTGTCCAGATAAAATAATATTACACACAAAGCTAAAACTTTTCATTATTTTTCAACCACACATTCTCCCATCAATCACTATTTCAAAATTTATAATTTCTTTAAAATGGGGGCCAAACAACCTCTTATTAACATTGTTCGCTTTTTAGACAGTGCATAATATTCTAATATGCTTACTTGCAGGTGGAACAGGGATTCTCTGTGATGGATCAGAAGCTTGAGAATGTTACAGATTTTGAGGAGCTGAGATTTGATGATATAGAACCTTTCAGATATGGTTTTGTGAGTGGACAAGAATCACCATCTTTGCCAGGGGGTTCAATAGATTTGAGAAACAATGCTGGGATAGAAGATGGGTTTAATTCCTCTATTAGATTTGGTTCAGAGGAAGTTGCATTGAATGCTGCAGACATAAATCAGCTGACAACTGTGTGTGTATGGTGCAGAACAGAGTTCAAGCTCGACGGCGTTGAATCAGAATCTCCATCAGATTCGATTGGCTATATGTGTCCAACTTGCAAGGATAATATCTCTGGGCATTTGAATGGCAGTCTGTCCATGGATCCTGGTGGTTTCTGATTGTTGCACTATCTTGTGTTGCTCGAGGATTACTACTCTCATGTGGTACATAGTATTTCATGCTTGCTAATTGTTGTGAACTTTCTACATCCATTAGGTTTCCGCGAACTTCAAGATTTATTGAAATTTAAGTGAACACGAAGAGTAGCTAACATTGTTATTCAGAGTAGCTAACATTTTTCTGCTGTGAGAGTTTGTGCTCTTTAGAGTTGGACTGACTGCGATGATGCCCCGAAGAGAGCTGAATCAATGTCACAGTCACTGTTTTCTTTTAAATTAAAATTGAACTGCTTCTCTCTTCATGTTTCTTTCGTAATGTAAAGAATTTCTAGAAGGGCCACATATTTAACTATATTTTTAGTGGTAGGCTTACATAGCTCCTTTATAATAGGACTAGCATATACTCACAACTTTTGGTAAATATGATGTCCATAGACATATTTGTTGGTTGAACGTTGGACAGAACAATTACTAAAGACTATACTGATAATTTCGTACTGTCTACTCTCTCTTTAGCAGCAACATGGTGATGAGGCAGACTATTCCAGCTATTGTGGAGTAATGCCTTTTTTTCTCGTGGAAGTAATCGGCCTTTCTTTCAAGTATGGATTGTACATGCAGTTTAACAAGTCATGGAGACCAGCCAAGTGTTTGCTTAGTTTGCTTGCTATATATTTCTTCACATCACTTTCTTGTATTTAATCCTTTCTTCTAATGACCTAGTTCTAAAGAACAAACTCTGTAACTAGTATTGTGTATTTGTTCATCTATGGGCTTTTTCTTTTTGTTTATCCCACATTTTATTTTATGTAAATATGTGTTATTTACTTCTACTGCTGTCATGTTGGTTTTGATATCTTCAAGCCTGATTGGTATTGTGCTTGGAAATTGACCTGCTTGCTCAAAATTACTTGATTGCAAACAGGGGAATAGCTTTTGAGACTGGAATTTTTCCATGGCACCTATCAATTTGGCATTTCTTTATCTAATTATGCATCTGTTTTATTTTATGCTGTAGAACTAGATTAGTGTAATGAGTTGACCTTGTGACTTTATTAAATTTCAGGCCAAAATTGTAGGGTACCGTTATTTCCCTTCACAACATATATATATATATATATATATATATATATATATATATATATATATAACATTTTTAACTAATTTACTTAAATATATAAGAATAATATTAAATAAGTTCTATCACCTTAAAGTCATCCACTAATATTTAGGAATAATTGCAATTGCGTCCCAAATCTTTCATTTTTTTGGGCATGATTAAGTTAAATTTTACATGACAAATAGAAATCATCATACAGAATGCATAAACACGACTATCCCCCGCATTCTAATGGAAATTTAGCAAATATTCTAATAAAATCAATTACTTTTTACATCATTCAACATTGCATTAGTATTTTTACTATTTATGATCATGTTATGTCTATTTGTTGTTTCATGGCAGTTCTTATTAGTCTGTCGAGGTAGGGTTGGGATAGGTCGATAGCTAGAGTGAAACTTTGTCAAATTTATTACACGGATATGAATAAATTTAGTTGGCCCCAAATTTAACACAAAAAGGGTTGCTAATACCCTTTGACTCCTTGTAATTTAACATTTTAACTTGGAGCCTTCTTTATTTCTGAGAAATTCAATCTCAAAACTCTCTTTTATATGTATTTTGACATAAGAAAGTTTCTAATGCATGTAAATTTCTTCAATTCTGAATATTACTCCATTCTTTCTGTACATTCAACAAATTTTCAATAGTACTTCTAGAATAAACATTACTCTGTTCTTTCAATATTACTCTATTCTTTCTATACATTATTTCTGTGCATTCAACAGATTTTCAACAGATTGGAAGATATCACAAGAAAAATTGATTCTAGGATATGATTATTGGAGACGAAAAAAAACGAAAGTATTAGTTTTTCCCAATATATTGAGTACCGTTCACCATTTATTTTTTTGAATTTGGATTTTATTTGGAACCTACACGATTCTGGGTTTTCAATATGGATTTTCTTGATTTCAAAAAGAGGTAGGAAATAAATAAAGAAATCAATCTATTACTTTTTAATGGGGATATTCGAGTGATTAAAACAAGGTTGAAGTATTGGGGATAAATTTAATAATTTTTGAAATTATAATAGGGATAGATTTAGACTATGATGAATATATATAGTGTTTAAATTTAGTAAGGTTAATATTGGAATAAACGTGAATGAATATTATACTTTTTATAAAACTTAAAATTTTAATAGGGATGAATTTATAGTTGGATAGATGTATAAAAAATATGAATAGAAATAGCGGTACCCAAATTGTATCATCTTAATATTTAAAACTTCCAATCGGGTTCTCTTCCTAGAAAAATTCCAACTTTATAAGAACCTTCAAAACTGTTCTTGGTAATTTTTATTGCCTTATGCATGTAGCATAAACTATATTATCAAGAAATAATCTATGAATTTAATTATGTATGATGCTGAATCTGTCCAACAATTTGATTTTTGAAATAGTCCAAACTGAACCTCGGCTCCTATAATTATAAGATTTGTTGCCTGCTCAAGTATCATTCATATATAAGCAGCATAAAATTGGTCCTAGTTCTGATATTTTACTAAGATACATTTGATTGAATTTCAAGAATCAGAAAATACGGTAAGAAAAAAAAAATTGCTATAGGCCAATTAACTCAGCAAAATAAAAAAAAATAAAAATTAGAGAAAATGCACTATCGTCACTCTCAAGTCTTAACCTCTCTCTACACAATTAAAACGCACAAGGACGCTCCTTGTCCTCTCTTTTTCTTCTCTTTATTTTTACCTCGTCTCTCTCTTTATTATGTATTATAAACCAAGGAAGAGTTACAAAACAGTTGCCACACTTTGCTTATAAAAGAAATCTACCAAGTGATCACGTTGCCTTGTATTAAGCTTCCTGTTGCATTTCAACTCCCAGTAATCAGGCAAAAGCAAGAGATACGAAAACAAGGAAACTTAGGAAAGATATATGCAATGCAGGCACTGTGAGGTGAAGTTGCTGGTGTCTCTTGAGGCACGAACCTAATGCTGTCCAATGTGGCACTACTACAATACATTAATTACCACAGCAGCTAGTTCCTCCTCCTGCACATGGACAGAAACGAGCTGTTTTGTGTGGCGTTACCTACAAGGGACATCCAAAGATTATCAAGGGTAGCATCAGTGATGTGTTATTGATGAAAAATCTTCTGGTTAAGAAGTTGGGTTTTCCCAATTCTTCCATCCATCTGCTCACAGGTACTACCAGCTTTCTCCAAAATCTGTCCTGCCAAAGTAGTCTTTCTATATTGCCTAGACAGCTCGAAACTAGTAATGTTATCTACAGTCCCCCTTAAGCAAAGAAGACTTTTATAATAACCAAACCACAACTTTATAGTTCAATAGTAGTACAATGTAATATAGTTCAAGGATATGCTAGCTGATATATTGGAAGATTCAAAAATTTATATTCATCACGTCTTCCATTACCTTTTCGTGGATGGCCTAGACCAGCTGAGCAAAATATTATTATGAGCTCTTTAGGATGGCTGTTCTTTTCTTGGTAATTTTTAAATCAAACAAGTTTCTTCTCTAGCATAAACTCGTAATTTATTATACAAAACATAAATCTGGAATATATTCCCATCTAGTTTCTTAATACATTTATTAGTTATCATAGAATTCCAATTAAAACTATTATATTAATTTATCCAAGAACACCAGAAGAGCAAGGGAAAAAAAAAAGGAAAAAGGAAAACTGATATGAATTTTTTTAGAGTATTACAGGTGAGTTTTGTATGTCATGATTTGGTTTGACACTTTGTTTAATCTAGGAAATTTTTGTTTAGTAACTTAAGATTCAGATCAAGATTTGGTTAGACACAAGTGATGAACTTTGTCTCCCTAACCTTCTCGCATGAGATTATGAAGCCAAACTGTTGGCAAATTGTGTCTGCACCTCTGTATCATGACTGTTGAAGTTTGATGGACTGCTTCTATGAAGTAAATCCATGACATCAGAATCTGCTCAGATTAATGAATGAGGATTGAACGATGAATATCTATACAGTCAACGGGGATTGAAGCAGGTGTGGATTAAGAAACATAGAAAAATGAGAATAGGCACAATATCTTTATTGGATCAAAAGATTAAATTCTTCTCGTGCATTAGCTTCCATGTTTTCATACTGCTTCCTTGGAAATTCTGGTTGTCATTTCAACATTCTTCCTCATTTCAGTACAAATACCATTTTATTCAGGTAATGTGGCTAATAGCATGGATATTCATCACCTGTACAACATATAATCTGATTGGATAAATTTGTCTCAACTACTATCAAACAATGGAAGCATGCAAGACAAAAGTATTAGGAATTAGGGAACTCAAAAATGTCAAGGACTGAACATCAACTACATTGATCTAAAGACACCTACTGTACCATGGGAAACCGAATTTTATTTACCTAGGTAACTTAAGGATCTACACTTCATAAGTGATCATTGTTTCAATTTACATGTTTGTGCAGGCTTCACGGGTTTTGCAACTAGTGCCCTAACTTACAGCTTTGTTCAAACTTTGGAACAAGAACCAGGACTAACTTATGGACGTCCACTGATTGCTATGCATGAAAAGATAAGTAAAGCACAAGGAGAAGGAAGCTTGAAAGAGGCCCATTCATCACAGGTATGCTTTTATTAGTTTGGCGTGGTTATTTTTACATGGATGCAGCATCATTAAACAAGTTATAGCATAGTGTAGTAAGTAGTGACTGTCGTCGGAGCAAATATGGTACTAGTACAAGACAAATGTGGTCTTCAAATCAACTGACTCTCAAGGAAGGAATAAGTTCGTTCAGAGACGGAAAAAAATAAACTAATGCATAGTGAGCTATTGTAATGTGAAAAGAAGTAACATAGAGATGCCAACCACATAATCCTATATTACTTGAAAAAAAAAATGGGGGGTGGGGTGGCGAGTGTGTCTCAGCTTCCTAGACATGTTATTACAATCCTACTTCAAGGATGATGCAAAAAAAGTGTCAGTTTCCAGATGATCTTTGCAGTCCAAACCATTCACATTTTTAAGCAAAAGTAATTGAGTATGGCCTCTAGTTTTCAGAAAACTAAACGTTACATCCAAGCAAGGAGGAAGAATAGGCTTTTGTCCTACAAACTACTGTTGTTCTGTTGAATCTGGATGAACGTCATTATCTGATTTCAGTAGCAATTACATTGTTAATACGAGAACAAAACCAATCAAATGTATATACATGCATAAATTACAGAGTCCAACAGAGAACCCAAAGGAAGCATAGTGATCCTAATTGTCTAGCACTCACGTCTCATGTTTGAAGAGAAAATCCATTGCACATAAGAGATTAAAAATTAATGCATTAAACTAGACAAGGGAGTTCAATTGTGCTTATTGTTATGACTCGCCACTGGTACCGCTACGTGGCCGACCCACTGTAGCTGTGGACCCACCCCAACCGAAGCATCAGCCATAGAAGACGAGGCTCTGGGCAGATTTCGAGGCCCGTTACTCACTCCGAGGTTGGCATGCTGAAGCGGATCAAGTCCGAGGCCCTACCCCAGATAGTGACGGTCCACGTGCAAAGGTATGTGACTTTTATAAAAGTATATTTGTGTCTTGTATGTAAGAGCATTAAATGCGTTGTGAGCTAGGAATGTCAAAAGGATGGCTGGGATTAGATGTTTCGGCCGAGGAGATGAGACCACGTGTAATTTCATCCAAAGGTCACCATCATATTTGTAACGCTAAATATCTCTCCATGTAAACATTGAGGGATGATGCAACTCCTAATACTAAACAACAACTTATTTTCTTCTTATGTACGTTGATTTACAATTTTTTACTTTGATTTCATAGCGGTTGGTTATTATTGCACAATCGTATCCTGTTTATTTTGCCGGAATTCGAACGGAAACGTTTCGTGTCGCTGAGCTTCTCCCACGTCCAATTTAGGAGTGATCTCGATCGTAGATCTGTTGTTACGTGTCGGAATTAGCTTGCGCACGCACAAGTGGGTCCGGCATCTATTTACATCATATTTTGAGGTCATCACTTATCATTTGGCTGCTTATTATATCCATAGTTTGTTAACAATTTGTAATACAAACTATAAATCTTTCTTTTATTTGAAGTCCATTAAAGCTATCCCATCAAAGGTAATAAGTTATTTTCTTGGTGTTTTGTAGGAACCTCAACTATCTACTTCTCAAATGTTTAACATTCACTCAAAGCCTTTCACTTTATGAAGTGTTTAGGCCGTCAATTTCCATGGCTGATTTATGACCACTAATAAGAACTGTCTTTGAAAGCTAGGCCTCGTTAAATACTAGAATGGATACCTCAATTCAACGTTGGCAAACTATGTACTATGAAGCTTCAAAGTCAGATGCGATATAATAATCTTAGTTTCTTTGTGATAATTGCAATTGGTATTGCTGTTACCAATATATTTCAACAAGATCCATAATGTTTACATAAGCTGGAGGATCTTATCTCTTTCTTGTACTTTATTTAATGTATCGCTATTATCACATATTTTCATGATCTTGAATACCAGGAAACACAGGGAACCAAGACCTGGACAGGCTAACACAACAATTTCTAAGTTGAACACAACAAACTAAGAACACATTTTAGACTTTATATTTGATATACCATCCATAACATTTTGAAAATGAACAAAAAATACATAACGATGCTTCCAGTGATGGAGAAAGGTTAACGGTTATAGTCTTTGAATTAGTTTGCTAAAGAGCATAAGAAAGAACGGTCAGTGGAACTCGACAAAGCACATGATACCCCCAATGAACAATAAATACAAGGATCAGATTCNAATTAGTTTGCTAAAGAGCATAAGAAAGAACAGTCAGTGGAACTCGACAAAGCACATGATACCCCCAATGAACAATAAATACAAGGATCAGATTCCTATATAAAAAAGATATTGTTGTATATATGATATAGGATTCGCAATTCTTAAATTCATCTTTGATCCCTTAGAACAATCAGGTCCCTAAATAAAAATATGTTGTACTTCACAGATGCTTTAGGTTGAATAGCAGTGGATGCTTTAGGTTGAATAGCAGATGACACATTATTGTCACGTCATAACATATGCTCATTCTCCATAGTAGCATCCTCCCGTGTGAAGCCGTTTCAGACTACTTTCCTCCCATTGGTATCCAAAGATGTCCTGCTACAGAGAATTGTTCTGACAGCAAACTGTCAATAGAGTGGATTGACAGCAAACTAAAATAGAGTTTAACAGAGAATTGTTCTGATCATTGGTATCTTTAAGAGATTCATATAAAATGGATGATATTTTATGTTATTTTATTTGTACTCATTAATGTGCTTAGGAATTGGAAAAATGATTGACGGCAAGAGAGTGGAAATTGGAAAACGCTTTCCAAGTGAACAGGATTTCTTCCTGAGGTTTTTCTCATCTTTTTCTATTATATGACTCTCTTAAAGATATAAATGTGTATAAATATCATATTTTGTTTCTTGTTTGTTTGTATAGATATGAATGTGGATATGGATAGTGATATTGAAGCCATCAATGAAACTCCTTCAACAATAAATTTAGAAAAAGTGCTACGTGTCTTCCTCCACTTCCACAATCATGTTTAGGAAAGAGGAAAAATAGGAAATCCAAAAGATGAAGATGTTAGGTGTACGTGCAACTATTGTGGGCAGGATTATGCTTGTGAGGCTAGGAAGTGTGAGACTAGTACCTTAAGGAATCATTTGGCTTTTCATTGTAAGAAGTATCCGGGAAGGATAGAAGATAAAAGGCAAAAAAGTCCAACTAAGGGTGATGGAAACAATCTTATAGATGTTGGCTTTAATAAAAAAGAATGTAGACTTGCATGTGCTAAGATGATAATAATTGATGAGCTACCTTTTAGCTTTGTGAAGGTCAGGGGTTTAGACAATTTTGTCGAGTAACATGTCTGAATTTTGATCCTCCATCTCATATGACTATTGTTAGAGATATTTCTCAATTGTATTTGGATCAAAAATTGCAATTGAGAAAGATCCTCCAACGTCTAAGAGTTTCTCTTACTACTGATACTTGGAGTTCTATTCAAAACATTAACTATATGTCTCTTACTGCACACTTTGTTGATTCTGATTGGAAGCTTCATAAACGAATTTTGATTACTAATCATAAAGGTGAAACCATTGGTAAAGCTATTGAGAATTTTTTGCATTTATGGGGTATTGAGAAAGTGTTTAAATCGCGGTTGACAATACATCTGCAAATGAAATGGCCATTTCTTATCTCAAGAGAAAGATGATTGGTAGGAGCAGTGATGGGTGTGTTTTGGATGGAAATTATTTGCACATGAGGTGTTGTGCACATATTGTTTACTTGATTGTATGTGAGGGATTGAAGGAAGCACATGCATCAATTATTAGTATTCGCAATGCAGTAAAATATGTTAAATCTTCTCCTGTTGGAGAACAAAAGTTTAAGGAGTGTGCGAGTCAAGAAAAAATTGATTGTAAATCACTTGTGTTTTTGGATATACCAATTAGGTGGAATTCCACATATTTGATGTTGGAAGCCGGTTTAAAATTCCAAAAAGCATTTGAAAGATTAGAGGAGGATGATGTGCAATATTTTAATTATTTTCAAGAGTATGATGGTGGTAGAAGAAGGGGTGGACCTCCTAGAACTTCTAATTGGGAAAGTGCTTCTGTTTTTGTGAAGTTTCTTCAAGGCTTATATGAAGTAACTTTGAAGTTTAGTGCTTCATTGTATGTGAGCTCTAATGATTATCTTCATGAAGTATATTCAATTATAAGTGAATTGGAAGAATGGAGTAAAATTTGTGATTGTCTTTTGAATGATATGGCCATTAACTAGAAAAAAAATTTGACAAGTATTGAAGAAAATTGGAAAATGTTAACTAGTTGTTTTTTATTGCTACCGTACTTGACCCAAGATATAAATTGGAGTATGCTGATTTATGTTTTAATGATATTTATGAGGACAAGGAAGTTGCTTGTAATATGGCAAATATTTTGAAAGACAATATGTGGGATGCAAAGCAAGTTCTAAAAGCAATCAAGTATCTAGTGATATGAATTCTTCAAATGTGGTTTCTTCTACTAAAGAAAGTCCTACTTTAACGGTCTCTCTTAATCGTGTTTCTAGGTTTAGGAGAAAAAAGGCAACAAAAGATTTGGTGGAACTTAAAAATGATGTTGATAGATACTTGTTGGACGCTTGTGAAGAGTGATTTTGATGTTCTTAATTGGTGGCGGGTTAATGGAAATAAATACGGTACTTTGTCCAAACTTGCAAGAGACGTTATGGCAATTCAAGTGTTTACAGCGACTTTAGAAAGTACTTTTAGTACTGGAGGATTAATCCTTAATCCATTTCATAGTTCTTTATACCCTAGGATGGTGGAGGTTTTGGTGTGTACCCAAAACTGGCTTAGAGAGTTTTCAATAATGGAGAGTTTTTATATGGAAGATGTTGAGGTATATAAAAAATTGGACGAAGGTAATATATTCATAGTTATTCCATGAATTGTGTTAAATAAATGTGTTTTATTTAATTTATTGTTAATTTAATCATTTTTTTTTTTTTGTAGAGTTTTTGGATTAATAGAAATCAAATGAGGGCTAAATCCAAGGATTCGTGCATTTATGATTTTTTTTCAAGTAGATGTACAATGTATTCAATGTGCACAACTGGCTTTGTCATTATATTATTAATTTTTTTCTCTAAACGTTTGTATTATTTTGTAGGAATGTTACTTAAAGCTATGCGAGAATCGAAGATTATAATACTCTACTTTATTATTTAATTTTTTTGAGTTTGAATTTTGGATGAGTAGTATTTTTCTTTTTATTTATTAAGTTTGGATTACTGCATATTTTTAAATGTTGGTTGACTATAATATTTTAGTATTTACTTTTCGTACTTAATGATAATTTTTAGTGTGTTTGGTTTTATTAATATGATATTAACGTGCAAGAAAATAATTATTTGGAATGTAAGTTTTAATTTTAGTCGATTGTGTTATATGAATGACAAATATTATTTCATTGAAATTTTCTTGTTGAAATGGTAAAAGTATTATTTATATTTAAGCCAATTAATGGATTGGGAAGTCTCAAATAAATTTAGTGCTTAAAAAAATAAAATTGACCCAGTTGGACCCGACTTGATTCGGGTTGGGTTGGTTTAGGGGTAGGAACTGGGTCGGGCCGGGTCGTGAAAAAGCCCGAAACTGAGTATGTTGGGCCGATTTTGAGCCAAACCCATCCCGACCCAATCCATTGCCCACCCCTAGCCATTATTGTAAGTCCAGACAATATATCGAACACATTATATCTCATACCAAATTTTGATTTTCTATTGTGTTTATTAATTCGACATTGAACCTTCTTTGGTTCTGCAAGTGCACCCGAGACTTCCCTTAAGTAGAATTTTCCTAGAAACGACCAAATTCGCACTCAATAGGTATTGTTCTATAAAGAATATCCTATAATAATCCATTTGTATGATTTATAAGATATAGTCATCATTAAAAACAGAGTTTATCCTAACCAATCTTTGGTAGGCACACTTATTTGCATCATAGAAATTGGTATGAATTAAAACTCTGAAATACTTCTCATCGAGTCAACCATTACTACTTTTCCTATTAAATATAGTTAGTGGGATCTCTAGGTGTAGGTTAGGTTTCCATTAAGTTGACACATTATTTTATGCTTTATTCCCATTTTCTATTCTCTTTAGATAACCAACTTATAAATGGATTTGCTAAGTTATCATTTGACTTAACAAAGTCAATCGATATTGTTCTATTTGAGAGTAACTACAAAATGGTATTATGTCTATGATGTAGAGTCAATACTTACCATTATACGATAGATTCCGTGTCTTATTAAGCTAGTTATCACAATTAATTTCATTTAATAATCACAGATAGACACCAATTTAAAAATTATTCCAAATATATTTGAACTATGCGCTTCTTTCTAGCTTTATGTAAACTCTAAACTGCACTACTCAGCTTTATGTAAACTCTAAACTGCACTACTCATCGGGACTTTTAGCACCATATCCTAAAAAATCGAGGATGTCTGGGACCCGGGTTCCCTCCTCTTCCCCACATTGCATTGAAAATCTAGTTCACAACAATATACGCCTTATAAGTTTAACAAGCTATTCACGATAGTGCAATTCAACATTGAATATTCTTTAAACATGTGAATATTATTATTGCATCTTTGACACACAAGCAATAATGATTTTCGTTCCATTTAAACAACTTTTGGTTTAGGGTCTTTCATTTTTGTATATGTAAGAGTATATATGTTCCCGAAACAACCTTTCATCTTTATAGAAATTTTTTCTATGAGTTATAGTATTAAGAATGAAATTCACAGACAAAATAACCCTCACAAATCTTGGAGTGAATCCGAACTTTAATGGAGAATATCATGCTAACAACAATCCTAACCCCACATTTCTAGATATGACTCAACTTAGCAAAATAATATTCATCTAACTAAATAAAGTTTGATCATATCGTTAATTATATTTATCTCTTGAATAGATAATTTTATTTTACTTCTAGTCGACAAATAAAATGACTGCGAATGTCAATATCTTGTGAAAGGTATATTTCCACACCTAAGACTCCAATTCACAAAAATGAATAGCCACTTTTCTCTTTTTCAAAGTATTTTTGAACACTTATATAGATTCAAGTAAAAAATTGTCTATCTACGGAATAGACCATATACATTATCTCTAATTTGCACAAATATCATCCACTTGACATCTTTGAGACGTTAAATCTGAGAACATGGATCAATTTAGGATATCAATCTGCATCCTAAAGATGGATGAGACATCATGTGGGTTGAAACTGGATTATAACTGTTTGCTACAATGATTGAGCCTGTGAAATGAGTCAATTTGAGTCCTGCCATTGCCCAAAAGGTACCTTGAAGATTACTGTAGTTCGATCTTATCAAGGATCAAGTTTGTGAGTTTGGACGCGATTCCATATGTAAACACGAGCCTCCTTCATGTAGGCGCATACATACATGGTGTTGGCATCCGTTTTACAATAACCAACTCACGAGGAAAAGATGGAGATGGAAAAACACGAACCAAATATGAAGAATAAAATGAGGTTTGAAGCACATATAAAATTCATTTTCCTAAAAACGATATTTGCCTCCACTTGAATTACTTTCAAGATTTTCGACAAATATTTTAGAGAATATGACAAACCTTTAAGCAAGAAACATTAAAGTACAAATGATTTTTAAAAATAATTTGATGAAAAAGTTGAAGAGTTTGAATTTGTATATAAGAATGAGAATTGGTTCATTCAAAGAGAGAGTGATGATTTCATATATGGGTTTTGATGCTTGTACACCATGCCGTCAAGCATGATGTACTACACCCTCACAATAAGGGGTGAGGGGACTATAATGTACATCAAATTTGATCCTTCATATATTTAGAGTTGAAAAACTATCATATATTTTCAGATTTTCAACCATAAGCTGCGAATAAGTGCTAACTTTTGATGAAAAATCACTAAGAATTCAAAACAATAACTAGCCTTTAGGCTAGTTCTTTGCCATGTGCTTGTATGGTTATATACCATGCGAATGCATGGTTCAAACGAACTGGTCTCGGTTTCGGAATTGACGGTTTTCGAATTGAATGCCATGCAAACGCATGGTATATATTCATGTGTACGCAAGGCATACACCTTTACCACCAATTTCATTTGTTTTTAAGGCCCAATACTCCCTTTTAGAGGCCCAATAAAGGCCCACTTTCCATATATCATAAGCGGATTTTTTTTATTTCAAAAATTAGGTAATAATTAAATTTTTAAATATTAATAATAAAATTATAAAATTAAACTAATCCATCTCACCAACCCCAACCGCAACCCCAACCCCAATTTCTTCCCAAACCCTAAAATTCATTTCCCCTCTCTCTCTCTCTCTCTCTCTCTCTGCAACATCGCCGCCCATCCCTCTTATCCGGCAACATCACTGCCCAAAGTAAAAATTTGTAAAATTCTTTGTCTTCAAACGTTAGGCTATCGTTTCGTTTATTGGATGTTCGATAGAATTTTCCATTCTGATCTAATTTTATAATGTTCTGTAAGCAAATCCTCTTTGGGAAATTTAACGTCGGGTTATTCTGCCACAGATTCTGATTGTGCAAATCCCCATTGGTTGAAAATTTTTCCATTTTTCCATTTACTAATTGTGCTTAATTCTGCCGATGATTCTCAATCCTTAAGAATTTTTTGCCAACATTGTTATTGAGCATGAGTATGATTCAATTAGAGGGCTTTTCTCTTTTTCCATCTTTGACCGACAGACTATTTATTGTACAATTGGTGTCATACTGGGTACTGCCAATTATCATTTTTTTGAGATAATTAATTTTGAAAATTCTCTCATTTGTCTTTTCCCTTTGAAGAATGCAATTTAGTCTAGAGCTAGACTAAGATGATTTTGACGGAGGCATGTTGAGTGCACTTCATCAGCAATACAAGCTCTAGTTCTGTTTAAGAAATTGTACCTAGAACATCGGAAGAAATAAATAGAAAGTTAAAGTTATATTGTGGTGGGGTGGTTGTGCAGATGGCGGTGGTGATGGCTATTGTCGTGCAGTTGGTGGTCAGGGTGGTACAGGCTATGCTGCGGTTATTGTGAAGTAGTGGTGGTATTTGGTGGTGGGTGTTGGTTTGTTTGAGATTGAAAAGGTGGTTGTTGTGAGGGCGGTGATGATGTTGACAACGGTGATACTAGAAGAAGTGGAAGGTGGTGGTCACAAATTATTTGATTGGTTGATTGTGATCAATAAATTGGTTGATGCGTGACCAACGAAGCCCCTGTTTGACACATTAAAATTTTTATTATCATTCTTCTACTTATTTTTAACAACTCATTTTTTAATAAAATAATATTTTTCATCACGTCAATAATATTTCTTTCTTTTTTAATCACACATTCTACATCAATCTATTATTTCAAAATACATTTTTTCAAAATAATGTGGCTTAAACACACCCGAAATAAATAAATTGTGACTAATAAATAATGCACGATATAAAAATTTGTTAATTTGTGACCGTAAAATAAGTTGAGTTACAAAATTTGTAATTGGTGATTGATAAATAAATTATGACCTATAAATTTTATGATTGGTGATCGATGAATAAATTGTGATGTACGAAATTTTTTACCTATAAAATTTTTGATTTCTGATCGAAAAATAATTTGTAACCAATTAATTCTATAATTTGTGATTAAATTGTATAGATTTGTGACATTGATATATTTAATTAATATAATATATATTTAATTAATTATTTCATAAATGAAATTTAATTAATATCGGATTTTTGGAGTTTTAAATTTTATTTCTTAATTTTGAAATGATTTATACTTAATATGAAATTTTCCTTCAATATAATCCCATCATCAATATAATATTTGAACAATTACAATGCTAAACTAGACTAATTTTTCACAATTTTCATCTTCCATGGATTCATCACACAAAATCGAACCTGTTCTTTCTCAACCCCCACCACAAGTAGCATGCACATGAGAACCTGGTACATCCAACGACCGATCATGTGTGCTATCTGCAACCCCAAAGAAACATTGCAAAGACCCAACTATTGGATATGTAAAAGCAAGCAGTTTCATCAACCACGGGCATTACTAGCAATCTTGCTAGGACTCTAAAATTAGGTTTTGAATTCACACTCCCAATTTACAGGACGCATAACCACTTTAATATTGTGGTAGCGAGTGGCAGAATGTTGAGAAAAGGTTGACACTTTTGCTGTCACGTTTTTTGCTATCAAATGGTTGCTGAATTTTTGTATCTAATGTCATGTGATTTAAGTGCAAATAGTTGATAGTTTAACTTTTGTACTTTGGCTGTCACATTTTTATCATCATTTGTATGCTGAGTTTTGTAACCAATGTCATGTGATTTAAGTACTATAGTTGGTAGTTTAACTTTTGTAAGTTGTCCAAGTATGGTCTTATGTATTGTTGTCAACTTGATAGATTGGAGTAGGTAGAAAGTTGTTGACAAGCATGTGTCTTGTAAGTTTATATATATTTAGCAAAAAAGAAAGCCAATGTGTGTTCTTTGTTTTTGCATTTTTCATTTCTTCATAAAAAGAGTTTAACCTTTCATTCTCTTGGAACATACAAAATCTTTCATGGTATCAGAGCTCCTTTAATCTTAGAAAGGGGACCATAAGAAGGGTAGAAGAAGAACAGGGACAGTAGACAAAAGAAACCATCAACAAAGTTCTATTTAGTTGACAGAAAAGTAAATGGTTTCAAGTGGTTTCTCAGCACCATTGCCCTCTACCTTCACTGGAGAAAATTACAATTCTGGGCTGCAAAAATGAAGGCTTACCCTCAAAGCTTATGATTTGTGGAAGATAACTGATACTGGAGTTGAGCCTCCACCCTTGAAAGCAAACCCAACCGTAGCTCAGATTAAGCAGCATAGTGAAGATGTGGCCAAAAAGTTCAAAGCACTATCCTACATTCAGTGTGCCATTTCAGATGCTATCTTCACAAGAATCATGACTTGTGAGACTGCAAAGGAGGCCTGGGATATTCTGAAAGAAGAATATCAAGGAACTGAAAGAACAAGGCAGATGCAAGTACTCAACCTTAGAACAAAATTTGAGACTTTGAAATTGAAGGACACTAAGGATGTAAATGATTTTCAGATAGAATGATGAAGGTTGTAAATCAAATCAGATTACTGGGAGATGATTTACCAAATAAAAGAGTGGTGGAGAAGGTTTTAATAAGCCTTCCTGAAAAGTTTAAAGCCAAGATATCATCACTTGAGAATTCTAGAGACCTATCATCTATAACCTTGGCTGAGCAGGTTAATGCCCTACAGGCAACTGAACAAAGAAGGCTGATGAGGCAAGAGGAACAAATAGAAAGAGCTCTATTTGTTAAGGGTAAATGCAAAGCTCAAACGAGGATAAGTTTGCACCTTATCCTCATTGTAAAAGAAAATGGCACTCACAAAAATGGTGTTGGTATAGGCCTGGAGTTCAGTGTAGAGGCTGTAAACAATTTGGCCATATTGAAAAAGTGTGCAAAAATAAAAGGTGGAAACAACCTTAGCAACAAGCAAAAATGGCAGAAAACCAAGATGAAATACCAGAAGAGCACTTGTTCTCTGCTATCAAGGCCTGCAACAAGGTTGAAACCTGGTTATTGTATAGGCCTGGAGTTCAGTGTAGAGGATGTAAACAATTTGGCCATATTAAAAAAGTGTGCAAAAATAAAAGGTGGAAACAACCTTAGCAACAAGCAAAAATGGCAGAAAACCAAGATGAAATACCAGAAGAGCACTTGTTCTCTGCTATCAAGGCCTGCAACAAGGTTGAAACCTGGTTATTGGATAGTGGCTGCACTCATCACATGACTGCAGACTCCAGCATCTTTATTGAGTTGAACAAAGCCTATAGATCCAGAGTTAAAGTGGGAAATGGAGACTTTGTAGAGGTGGAAGGCATATGGGTGATTGATGTTCAGACTTCAACAGGTATTAAACATATACCTAATGTTTTATATGTGCCTGAGATAGATCAGAACCTAGTTAGTGTGGGGCAATTACTAGAGAAAAATCATGTCTTGATGTTTAACGATAAAGCCTGCACTATACTAGGCCCCTATTTGGTACACATTAAAATTTTAATTCTCATTCTTCTACTCATTTTCTACCACAAATTCTTCAATATAATAATATTTTTCATCACATCAATAACTTTTTCTTTCTTTTCATCCACAAATTCTCCATTAATCTACTATTCCAGAATACATTATTCCAAAATAATGTGGCTCAAATACACTCTAGATGAAAATAGAAAGGAGTTAGTGACAGTTCAAATGAGGAATAGAAGTTTTCCTAAAGATTGGAAAAATGTCATTGCACATGCATGTTTAGCTGAAAAAAGTGAGTCTTTTTTATGGCATAGACGATTTGGTCATGCTAATCATACTTCACTTAGGCAAATGTATGACTTCAATCTTGTTGAAAGTCTGCCTAAAATCACTGATGAGCATCTATATCTGTAATGTCTGTCAACTTGGAAAGCAAACGAGATTGTCATTCCCTAAGAATAAGTCAAGAAGAGCTGTCAATAAGCTTGAGCTAGTGCACTCAGATGTCTATGGTCCAATGAAAATAACTACAATGAATGGCAGTAAATATTTTATCCTCTTCATTGATGACTTAACCATATGTGTTGGGTCTATTTCTTGAAAGCTAAATCAAAAGTTGCAGCTGTATTTCAAGCATTTAAGAAAATGGTGGAGATAGAAAGTGACTGCAAAATAAAGAAAATTAGAAATGATAATGGAACTAAGTATAGCTGTGGACAATTTGACAATTTTTGTAAGGCTGAAGGTGTTAAGTATCAACTAACCATTCCCTATTCTCCTCAATAGAATGGAGTCAGTGAGAGGAAAAATAGGACTGTGATGGAAATGGCTAGGTGTTTGTTGATTGAGAAAAATGTACCTAAGGAGTTCTGGGCAGAGGCAGTTAACGCTGTTATTTATCTTCTCAACCGTTTGCCATTGCCAACAAAAGCATTGGAGAAGAAGACTCCATATGAGGCCTGGTATGATGTCAAACCAGATATCTCAAATTTGAAAGTATTTGGGAGTGTTTGTTATACTCATATTCCTGATGCAAAAGGGATAAATTGAGTGATAAGGCTGAAATTGGGATATTGGTTGGTTATTGTATAATGCCAAAGGATATAGGGTGTTCAATCCTCACTCAAAAAAGTAATCTCCAGCAGAGATATTAAGGTGAATGAAGAAGCTATGTGGAATTGGGAGGCAAGTTCTATTGAAAAAACAACAAGATGACTAATTCCTCAAAATAGAGAAGGAGGAATCAGTGAAGATGAAACCGAACCTAATGATGATTCAGAATCAGAAACTGGTAGAGTGAAAATGAGGCATTTAGCTGACATTTATGCATGATGTAATGCTGCTATAGTTGAACCTGTAAACTTTGATGAAGCATCTAAATCACCTGATTGGATGGCTGCAATAGATGAAGAGATCAAGAGGATTAAGAAAATTGAAATTTGGGAACTAGCTGACAGACCACTGAACAAGCAAGTTATTAGAGTGAAATGGGTATATAGGACTAAAATAAATCCAGATGGTTCAATTAATAAGCTAAAAGCCAGACTGGTTGTTAAAGGATATGCTCAAAAGTTTGGTGTTGCGTTTATTGATACTTTTGTCCCTGTTGCTAGATATTGGACTATCAGATTGCTTATGGCAATTGCAGCTTAAAATGGTTGGAAAATCTACCAATTAGATGTCAGATCAGCCTTCCTAAATGGCTACCTAAATGAGCAAATCTTCATAGAGCAGCCTGAAGGCTTTCTGATATAAGGGAATGAAGATAAAGTGTATCTATTAAAGAAAGCCTTGTATGGCTTAAAGCAGGCTCCAAGAGCCTGGTATAGTCGAATTGATAATCACCTTGGTTATCTTAGTTTTATAAAGAGTTTGAATGAACAAACTTTGTATGTAAAACAACAGGAAGATAAAATGGTCATTCTATCACTCTATGTTGATGACCTCTTGATCACAGGCAGCATCAACAAATCAATCAGAAAAGTGATTGATAAACTAAAAAAGGTCTTTGAAATGACTGATTTGGGTGAGATGCATTACTTCCTAGGAATGGAGATTTATCAAAATCAATAGGGTATCTTCATTAGTCAAAGGAAGTTTGCAAAGTATTTGCTAAGAAAATTGTTGAAGGAAGATGGTACAAAATAGGTTGATGCAAAGATTTATAGAAGTCTGATTGGTTGTTTGTTATATTTAACAGCAACCAGACTTGATGTTACATTTACTGCAAATCTTCTATCAAGATTCAGATAGAAGCCTAGTGAATTGCACTTTCAAGTAGGCAAACGAGTTCTGAGATATATCAAAGGAAATGAAGAAATGGGGATCTAGTTTAAGAAGTCAGAATTGTGCAAGTTAACCGGCTTCACTGATAGTGATTGGACAGAGAGCTTTGAGGACATGAAGAGCACTTCTAGCTACATATTTTATATTGGTTCAAGTATCATCTGCTGGAATTCTATGAAACAAAAAAACTGTGGCCCAATCAATAGCTGAAGCTGACTACATAGTTGCTTCAGAAGCTACCAATCAAGCAATTTGGCTAAGGAAAGTGTTAGAAGATCTGAAGTTCAAGCAAAATGAGGCCACAATTATCTATTGTGATAATCAGCCCACTGTTGCTGTGGTAAAGAATCCAATTTTTCATGGTAGAACTAAACATTAAGATCGGATACCATTCAATCAGAGAAGCTCAGGAAGGAAATGAAGTAAAGCTGGTGCATTGTAAATCTGATGATCAACTTGCAAACATATTAACCAAGTCTTTAGGGAAAGCAAGGTTTGAAACACTAAGAAACAATCTTGGTGTTTCCAGCAAAAGTATCAAGGAGGAGTGTTGAGAAATGGTTGACACTTTTACTGTCACAAGGTTGCTTATTTTTGTATCCATAATCGTGTAATTTAAGGACAATGGTTGGTAGTATAACTTTTGTAATACTTTACAAGTATGGCCGTGTGTATAGTTGTCAAATAGTTAGCTTGTAGTAGGTAAGGAGTTGTTGACAAGCATGTGTTTTTGTTCAAAAATATATATTCAGCAATGTAATGAATCATAGTTTAAGCTTTCATTCTCTTTGAACCAACAATACTTCACGTGGTCTCTTGTGTTAAATGTTGATGGAAAATCAGTTCAAAATTAGGTTGATGGAAATTTTGATGCTCAATTGTTTGATTTTTTTGTGACTAAATTATTGAAGGATGAGTAGTCACTGCTGTCATTTTTTAATAAGTTTCAACCTATTAAATTAAGCAACAAAATCAAGTTTCATGCAATTTCATATTACTTGGTGCACATTTGAAATTTTAATATTTTAATTTGCAAGATAATTAATTAATATAAATAATAAAAAAAAATATAAATCTAATACAAATTTCCGTCGGATTATTTTCGTAGAAAACTTTCATCAGAAATTTGGAATGAAATTAATTCCATAGGAAATGATGTAGAAATTTATAAATGAAAATAGCAATAAAAATTTCATCTCTAAAATTGTTGCTGATGGCTTTCATCAAATATCATCAGTATTTCCGAAGGACTTGTATGTATTGGGAAATTCATTGGAAATTCTTGACGGTTAAGTTGTCGTCAGTAAATTATCGGTATGACTTTCACTTTTGGTATATAATGTCAAAAATATTGCTATCGTCGAAATATCATTTTTTAATGACGAAAATATCATTGCTGAAGCGGTAATTTCTAGTAGTGTTTCTTGTGGTGGTGTGGAGTTGTTGGAAGGATCAAAACAACTACGTGGTCGGTAACCAACTTGGACTGGCAAGCTCCTCGATGATTCGAGATCATATCTGCATGAGTGCGAAGCAATGGGGACGTCGGATAGAGTTCACAAACAATTTGGGAGGAAAAGAAGTAGTCTAGGCGTAAGTTGTCTTAAATGTGTATTGCACCCTACAAAGTGAGGGTGATACAAATGAAAAGAGGTAGTCATTAGTTGTTCTTTTGTTCAATTTTCCTTCATTATTTTCCTTGGAGAATTGCTATTTTATGTTCTTTTAATTTGGTTTGTCTTGGGGTATCCCGTATCCCCAAGCTTTATTGCAAATACGTACTCCTTCAGATTTTCTGAATGAAGCTTCATTTGGTTTTCAAAAGGAAAAAATTAATTATTTTCTCCGTAATAATTACTTAACCATACAAGTATCAATGAGAGTCTAGAAAATCTCGTAGACATAGGTTGTTTGAACAACATGGAGACCTTAAGCAAGATGGTTCTAGGTCCTTTTCGCAAATAATAAAAATAGAAAAACTTAATGAAACACCGATGGAAGATGATGTTACCGTCATTGGTTTTGACCTAAATCAATATATACGGTGAGTCAGAAGCAAATAGTAACAACATTAACAATGATGATAACCAACGTATCTCTATAAGTGCACGAAAATATCCTTGATAATGTTGATGGCATGGCAATAACCAACTCGGTTTTAGTTTCAAATTATCGGCAATAAGCTGCTGTACCATAGACGAAATCTTGTCATTTTTATGATTTTTTATCAGTTTCCAACAAATAAGTTAAAATAATTTTTTATAACATTATCGACGGACAAGTTATTCTTTTAACTTTTGTTTTATTCCTAATGGTATTGTCCGTTAGTATTTAATTTTTACATTTTTTTTTACTTTATTTACTTATAATTGTTAAATTTATTTTATTATTTATGTTTTTAAAATTACTAACTGTAATTTCAATTATTAGTTTTATTTTTTATTAATTACGGATGGAATTTCTAGAAATAATGCTTAGATTTTTATAATTCTATAACTTTATTTAATGATAAAATTTCAATTGGTCGAGTAAATTTACTGAGACAATTTTTTTTTAAAAAAAAAAGATTATCACTGATGAAAACTCTATTAGTCCTATGTTATTTTTAATTGTTATTATGTTATCTATGAACTTTTCTATAAATGATATTTTTCTTTATTGTTATAGCTTTATTTAGCAACAAAATCTTCATCTTAAATTGAAATATGTTTTTGAATTATTAACAATCTTCCTCGTTACAACAAACGTGTAAAAGAATAGGTTATTGACCTTATTCACCCCAACCCTCCGTAACCCACCCATAAAATCCTAAAATGAAAGCACATAAATTGTGGTCACTTGCAACATGCAATAATCGTCATTGGGACATTCCAAAATCTTAAGGATTTTGTTATATGTACATCAAAATTTATACATGTACATAATGTCCAAGTGACATTTTATCATTGATTGGTGAAAAAAAAATGTTTTTCCATTAGTTAATAATAAAATGTCACTTGGACATTAAGTACACCTAGGGGCAGAGTCAGAATTAACATTACAAGAGGAAAAAAATTTAAAAATTTAATGTACGAATAAAATTCATATATAACACAAAAAAGAAGTCGTAATATAATATTATATATTCGACGTTTCTGCTTCCACATTCTTTACTCTGATACTCCAAAAATTTTGGTTGATAAGGTCTGACCTTTAGATAAACCCGCCTAATCTGATTGCATTCATTAAATAGATATTCACATATTTGATTTCTATTTCTTGGATTCCGTTTAATAGAATCAAATGGTCCCAAATTTCCAAATGAAGAATGGAATCAAATCAAGTGGGATGGACTGTGGAATAAAAGTTGGAACAGGTTAGTTTTAAAAATTGGGCCTAAAGTCAAACAATAATTGGACCTAAAGTTAAAAACAAAAAATTAGTTTACGAATTGACTAAGCTAGCCCAGTGATATGAATTGTTAGTGGGCTACAGATTAAAATTAAAACCAATTTTTCATCTAAATGTACAATTTTTAGTGAATTTGGACTTGGGCAACAGTGGGCTACAGCCAAGTGCAACCCACTGCTAAATCCGCCCATATGTACAACATATAGAATAATTCAAATCTTAAACCTGCCACCACTTTTAAACCCTTTTCAAACTTATTAATTCAAGCATGATTGTCACGATTTTTTCTGTATTATTAAGCATAAGATAAATGTATTGAACAACGCATGAGAGTAATATTTATTTATATTTAATACGGTTTTATAGGTGTAGTCTTGATTTGCATCTTCACTTAAAAAGCATATAAACTCGACTTTTAACCTAGCGCAAATATTTTTATCAGGAAATATTGTTATAACACTTCTCCATTACATAAAATATAATTTTTATATTATTACTTTTTCAACGGAAGTCAACATATTTCAGTGATTCAAACATAATTACCAACAACGATAGGATCTTTGATCATTAAAGTACATTCATCAGCGATTATCAATGGCAACATTATTAGTAATATTTATGGCTATAATCGACAAATTTTCGGTCACATATCATGGCAATAAGTCTATGACCAACAAAATTTATTATTTCTACATATTTTTATATGCCCTTGACAGATATGTCAATTTTTTTATTATTTTCTATAATATTATTGACAGATAAATTATTTTTTTAACTTTTACTTTAAAGATAATTGTAGCAGCGGTACCAAACTTTTACTTTTACATTATTTTTACCAATTTGCGAAGGCGCTTGTGGAGGTCGATGCAGCCTGTGTGTGGGTGGATTGCAATCGTTGGCACAATGGAGGTGGGTGGATTTTGGTTCGTTTGGTTGGGGCTAGGTGAGGTAAGGTGGGGGTAAGTGTGGGGGTGCGAAGAAAATGAACCGTTTTGGATGAAGTTTTGGGCTAAATGCACAGGCAGAGTTCCTTAGAGCCACTGTCATTGCTGCAGAGCGCACATTCGGTTATGGGGACTCAATTCCCAAGCTTGTTGAAGCGTTCTCGAAGTTTCAAACCCAGATTTGTAGATTTGGGTTGGGTTGGGATGGGGTGGGGTGGGGGAGTGGAGAAGAAGAAGAAGAAGGTAGAATGGGTTTTAAATTTTAATTATTTTATTTTTAAAAAATATAAAATTACCATTTTAACCTTTTAAAATTAATCAACATTATTGTTAAAGTCAATTATTTGGTCAACTAAAGGTCAAACTAATAGAAATCATCTATTTGGACTTCAGCTGTAGACATTTTGAAATGTTTGGTACCGTTGGTGGTAAAAACAAAAAGTTTGGTACCGTAGATGACATAAATTAAAAGTTAGGGCAAAGTCTACTACTAAATGAAAAGTTTGGTATCGCTGCTGCAATTATCTCTTTACTTTATTCACGTGAGAATTATTTGTTACTGTTTAATTATAATATTTTATTTTATTTATTGAGAAAAATTTCACTAATAAATTAAATTTATTATATTATTTATGTTTTTAATAATATTAATCGAAATGGCTAATCTTAAATTATCTGTTTAACTGTTATATAACAGATTGGACTCATCTACTGGCCATTCCCACCAATAAGCCCACTTTTCAAGATGCATTGAATTGGGTTAATGAGAAGACATTAGATATTCAGCCCATTTTCTTGTACTTTTGTCTGTTATACAGTACATGTGGTGTTGAACACCAATCTAAATGTTGGCAAATCATAGATCCTAATAAATGATCAATTATGTATTTAATTAAACTTATAATTTAATATTATTAGTATTGTCAACCAATAATGTTAAATAACGTTACTATTTGTCTTATCGATATTTGCTATGGTCAATTAGTAATAGAGTTTTGTTTTTGAGGAAATTAGGTTATGCACGGTTTCTTAAGTCTACAAATTGAAACATAGGCGATCCTATTTACGGTTAGTAACAATGTAAAATCAAGTTTATCCCCAGATCAGGGTCAGCTGCTCCCAAGTTTTTTATTTATGGTTAGTGGTGGCGTGATTTTATTATTTTATTTGAGATAACTTTAGTTTAATATTTTTTATAGTACGGTAACCCGAATTATGTTATGCCCAACTCAAAAAGTTTGTGGTGCGACATAGGTAATGAATCAAAATTATTATTATTATTATTATTATTATATATGTTATGATTTCATTACATAATCATTCAGAGTAACGCACAACTTGTAATCATCTTTGATGATAGTGAATTTCTCCTCATTTGTCCATGATTTTTTTCGTCTTTAATTTCCACATAAATTTTTATCTTTTTTTTATATATATTTTAAATAATGCCTACTTTCCATTTTGCATAACAATATTTAATTCTAGATTTTCGTTTGAGCGTTAGTTTAAGCTACATTTACCATTTTTGAGCAATTTAATATTTGTTAGGAAGCTTGAAATGTGATCGTGATAAATATATAACAGACAAAGTACAAATGTTGGAAATCATCTTTGCATGTGTTGGGTTTTGATACCCAATAAATTCGGACGATGATGTAAAATCGATGTTGAATAAATTATATCGACACTTTAGTGATGGTTCGACCCGGAAACAACTTGGGACTACTAGAAGTAACTTAATTGAGTTAATATTGTTCGTGGCTCAACACTCATGAATGGTCCAAGTTATTGGGTTGGATTGTGATTTCATTAGCTCATTTATAGTTGGTTAGTTATGGTCTTTATTGGTGGCCCGATTAATGTCTTGGCCCAATTGGTGTGACCCAATATTCATCATATATATATATTCTCTTGGTTAACAGTGTGGGCGATTTGTGAGGGTTTAAGAGGGGAAAAAGGGCTGCTCCTTGGTGAAGAAAAATAGGCAACCTTGAGGAGGAAATTCGGCCAACTTGGTGCTCCAAAAATCGGTGATATACTTTGTGTATTGGTCTCTTCCTTATCTCCTTTTGTGGTACCTCTTTCCTTTGCTTTTTTGGCTACAAATCACGACTACCAAGAGTACCCTTTGTGGGTGAGAAAACTAGTGACAACCGGAGTATAATAGTTGTGGGTCGAGCCACCTTGTTGGTGTTGATTTGGTTAGATTAACTGAGCTGAAATTGGTTATTGGAGCCACAAAAATCAACAAATGGTATCAGATCAAGTTGGTGGTGGATTAGGCTCCAAAATCTGATCAGAAATTGACCACAAAAGGAGTAGAAAATCGACAGAAAGGCAGAACCGAAAAAAAAAAGGTTTGTTTTACTTATAGTAAATGTGTTGATGCATGGTGTACATATATTTAAATAAATTGAAATTCATTTTGTATAAGATGAGATTTGTATTTACATGAAGGGCCAGTTTAGCATGACGTTTGAAAAGTTAAAAGGAGATTTTGAAATTCAAAAGTTTTTTTTGGACTTGTTTGAATAATTTTATGAAAATGCTTCTTTAGTTAAAAGAGTTTTTAGAGTAAGTTGATATAATTTTATTTCATCTAAAAGTACTTTCAAAATAGGAAGTTCTTTTAAAAATTAGTTTTCAAAGAAAAATTAAGTTAACTTTTTTTAAAAACTCTTTTACAGAAAGTAAAAGTCATGTCAAACAGGTCCTAAATATATTAGTTTCGAATTAAACTATTATTTCATGTCATCTTTACATGACCTTTTGATTGAAAAGTCACAAAGCACGTCGCTTTTTAATGTAAAAAATTTAGCACTACAAAATTATACAGTATGTAGCATTTTAATTGAAAAGTGATACATTATGTCTCTTTCTAATACACAACTTCAGTTCATCTTTACCATATATATGTATGTATGTATGTATGTATGTAATTATCAAATTGAAAATTACATATTAGACTCTGAGTGACTTTTTAATTAAACAGTGACACAACATTTTGCTTTTAAATGGACATCATTAATTGTTTTCAGTTGCTTCCATAATAGATGAAAATATTAATGTTAATGTTATTTATATCTAGAAAAAGAATACAAATAAAATTATGTGAGACTTCTTTTAAAAAGTGATAGAGTATGTCGGGGGGG
>CAIGRN010087386.1:0-25584 GCA_903798345.1 Fraxinus anomala | reverse complement strand
AAGACTTGGATAGAATGCATTTTACGAAAAATAGTATAAGCAAATACACATTCAATACAAAAATATTTCTTAGCTTCATATAATTTAATATCAATCTGTCCATGTAATAATTTTGAGCATGAAATGCTAAAATAATTCAGATTTTTTATTCATTGTAATTATGGAAACCTGATATTTTATAACCTAATATTTTATAAGTCATGAGTCAATTATAAATCCGTTCAATCCGACCCGCTTACTTTAGTCTTTGTTGATAAGTTGCCTCAAACCCAACCCAACCCGACCGATATTTGATTGGGTTGGATTTCAATCCTTACACAGGTTGGGTCGGGTTGAGTTAAATTATGATTAAACCAAGTTGAGTTGGGTTGGATTGGATTGGGTTTGGGTTTGGGTTGAGGCAAAAACCGACCCAACCCATCCCATCCCATCCCATCCCATGCCCACCCATTAATATGTACCTACTGACGACGATGAAACCAAATAGCATATCAAGAACAACTCTGAAGCTTTCTCAAGGTTGCTAGGCAATATAATGCATCATTTTCAATCATTTTGTTATCATAAGCAGTAACAGGAATTGATTGACAAACGGATAGCTATTTCCGTCTGCCAAAATGGAGAAGAATGAAAGAAAATCATTAATAAATTTCTCTCTTACTGGCTCAAACAAGACCCCTCTGTTTGAAGACTTCAAGCATTGCAGTGCCAATCTTCGCAGGTGACTCAACTACAGTAACCCCGGCTTCTCTGAGGGTCTTAATTTTATCTTGTGCTGTGCCCTTCCCTCCTGATACGATAGCTGAAAATTCAAGGAGTATAGCCCGTCAATTTGATTTTTGCTCCCACAAGGAAAACAACGAACTATGATTTTATTTTTTATATATCGTATTCTAGATTTATTAGTGATGTCATAAATATTGAGAATGGAATATCTATAAATATTCAAATCCAAAAAGAATTGATTTCATTATCAGATAGCAGGCAGTGCAATCACATTGCAGTCTTTAACGTTTTCTCCTGGTTCTTTCAATCGACATGCAAATTCATAAACTAAAATATGCAGTTGTGGAAGGAAAATGGAAAATCTATTTGGTAATGACAAAAATGTTATTGCATGATAACCTTGCATTACATAGAAGCAAATAGAAAATAACCAGTATATTTTTGTAAGACATCAAACAAAAAAGAAAAAAGAACGCAACAATTCCTTCCTCATTTTCATGTGTTTTCACTTTTAGGTTAATCAGAAATCAGATAGAACAATATGCCACGAATAGAAGTGCTGAATTTTGAGAATTGACAAAAATACAGTACCTCCTGCATGACCCATTCGTCGACCAGGAGGAGCAGTAAGTCCAGCGATGAAAGCAACAATAGGCTTTTTGGTTCCACTTTCCTGTTTTAAATTGAACAAATGTTTTTGACAAATAGAAACAATGAGATATCTAACATTAAAAAATAGTCAAAAGTTCAAAACATTTTCTAAATCCAACTACAAGCAAAGACACGTAGACATCGATCAAAGATTTATAAATTTTTAATCTGCCAGATGGTATGCGAAGTTCTTAGTTAACATGGAATAACAACATGAAATTGCCTTAGGTAAATCCTTTTCCATAATGGTATCAGAATAAAAAGAGAGCCCTTCTCAATTGCTTGATTACTGACAGAATTCACTCCCTCCCCCAAAAAATATAAAAAATAAAATAAAATAAAACTCCCTGAGAGTTATCATGTCACCGTCTTGATGAGATACTCATAAATCTTTGATGAACAGGCATGCTTATGGATCACTTGCAGAGTCGAACCCCAAAACGGATAGGATTGATTGGCCTTTGAAAGAAAAGTCGTTGGCAAAAGCCTGGGTTAGGTGTGAAAGGTATTCGGTTGCCACCAGCTCATAGTCACCAACACCTTCTCCGAAGGCAATAGGAGGAGTGAACTCGACCGCTTCATGCAGAGGTTCTTAAAGGTAAATCCGGCCTTCTTGATCCTCACACCATCCATTTCAAATAGGATTTGTCCCTTGGACACACGAGCAGGTAGTCCCCCATCTGCCATCATGCCCCCCTAAAGGAAGCTGCAAGTTCATGAAGAAGTGAACGAACGAGCCATGTTCCTTTCTTTCTCTAATATATTATCCTTTCTTTAGGGGTCCATAATCCATAGATAGGCCACTAAGGGGTGTAATAAAGGTTTAGTTAGCATATGTGTACACAGCAATGTAACAAAGTGTTCCATAATAAAAAAGCTGTACATTTACAAGAACTCCATTTCACCCCATTCTACTAGGTGAAACATGAATATGCCGCATTTCCTTCAGAAAAGAAATATTCCTAATTTATTCTATCATATTGTCTTATACAAGAGAATGCGTTGGCCTTTGTCTTTACAAGAAAAGATCTGATAAGACAGCACCAAAAAGAGCATATGTCCCCTTATAAAGATAGAGAAACAAAACCAGTTTTTGCTTACCAAAATAAAAATGATTCCAGAAAACCAAATTCTTAATTTAAAATTCAATCCAAATGAAACATTTACAAGTTACTTCCTTTCCTTGTATTTGCATTGTCACGTTTTGTTTGTTTTACCACATGTAATATTTATTTACCCTCTTAATGTAGCAACATATTTGTTTGTTCGATAAAATATTTCTTCAAGTTTGAATACCATTTTTGGATTAAATCGTAACAATGTGGTATACTGAACAATATAAGATGTTCCCATAAACACTGAATCTGAACCGATCTACCTACACAGACAATTTTTAACATATTTAATCTTCATTTCATTGAAATAAGCCATAAATAAGTAAAAAGTGCACATCATAACAATTGAATTTTCATCTTTACCATATCTCTGCTTGAATTCTTTAAACAAATGAGAATTTTTTATGTTTTAGCATTTGTTTTCATCATGGTTGTCCTACTTTATGCCAAATCAGAAACTAGTTTTGTACGAAAGTTTGTTGAACCAAGAAAGAACCTATTCTCAGAAAAAGGTGAAGGTTGATGGTACAAGGAAAAAGAGAAGAAATGTATGCACGGAAACACCACTAGGATCCAAAGGCATTACACAGAATCGTGATAGTGTCAGAGGGGGTAAAAAAGCTTCAAAAACTCTGAAATACCTCAATAATCATGTCACCGATGGTAAATTACATACCAAACTGACACTGGTGTCTACTGACCTTATAACTAAACAAAAATTATCGATAAGCATTTCAAACCCTAAACTAGAAGGATTCCAACTTTTGGGGAACTTATTATGTTACATACAAAACTTAACACTAGACTGCAGGCTTTAAATTGGAAACAAACATGATCCATAAGTAGAGAAACAATGCAAGTTCTAATCTATCACGAGATCTGGAGAAAGATATTGTTCTAACCTTTATAAGGGCTGCAGCATCCTCTTCAGCTGTACCACCTATCTCGCCAATAAGAACGATGCCTGAAATGTAACATGCAAATAATAATTGAGCATAGCATTGTTTTTGTCAGAAATGAAACCAAACAATAGATTCGAGTAATGAAAAAAGTGAGAACTAGACTAAACAGAGTAACGAGAATATCCTCATACTTTTGGGAAAAAAGAGATCAAAGAGGAGTAAGAACACCAGCATTGGGGACCCAAATGCTATACAGATTAAAGGTTGGAAGCCCAAATGCCAAGAAAGTTCAATAGGGACTCCAGTGTTTATTTGTGTATAGAATGGGGATTGTAGATGGACATTTTCCCCAAAAATAATATTTAATATTTACTTTGGAGTATGATAGACCTCCAATGCGATGGTAACTATTTTTATGAATAATAAACCATGCTCTTTTCAAATGTGAGACAGTCTTCCTGCCAAATATCTTACGTGGCAACTGAGATTAAGCTCATCCTGGCAAAGAAATTACCTTCTGTCTGTGGATCCACAAGAAATTTTTCTACGCAGTCAACAAAATTTGTTCCATTAAAAGGATCCCCACCAATTCCTACACATGTAGACTGCCCAAGACCAACAGCAGTGGTTTGGAAAACCTAACAAACATATGGTATAAATTGAGATGAGCAGTCCACAATAAAACAAACAATTACACACTTAAAAACTTATACATCGTAGAATTACAAGTGTGATGCACCAAAAAAATAAAAAAATAAATATACAACATAAATAGAATTCAGAGAAAGAGATGCGAGAGTACTACTCTACTTATAATCAGTTATAAAAGAACATTAGCAACCAAAATCAGCAATTCTGTGATACATTAATTTTGTCTTATTTTAGTTGTAGGTGGAGAATTTTGGTGATTGATAGATAGAATGATTGGAAAGTTGAATTTGAATGCTCATGTTATTACCTATCATACCAATAATTAAGCTATACTCCTAGAATGGTGCCCTAGTTTTAATCCTAACTGCTACCACAAACTTAAACAGTATATACAACTGTCATGTTCTCTGATTTGATCCTTTCCGTGATGTAAATGTTTAAGTCCAATTAACATCAACGAACTTAAAATCTGGCTGTGAAAAACATAAACCTCTTCCATCAAAGAAATGAGAATATTGCTCATACAACACTTCAAAAGTTAGTCAAATTTGCCGGATTGAGAGGCAATGAAGAAAGCTGCAAAAAATGAATCTATTACCTACACAAAAGTAGACTTATCCAACTTTTTCATCCAGTGAACTTCGTCAATTCCAGTCCTAAGATTTTGATCAAAGGTTTCGATGTTCTGAAGAAAACCCTAAAGTGCTAGACGTAACAAGGACCTTCCAAGATTCATTTGCATCATAAAACCTAAAATGGTGGAAATCAATGTGATCCGAAGGAAGTAAACTTCGTTATTTAGATAAATTTTAGATTCTTCGACACATGGAATGGAAATAATTTGTGGATGGGAGGTTTCTGATGAATGCTGAGCTACAATTTAGTGAATGGAGGTTTGAAGAATGGCATGGAGCTGGCACGATGTAGAAATATGAGTTATGAACGATTAAGGTCTGATGAGATTGGGTTGGCTGTTGAGTTATAGATGACAGCAGCCATAGTAAAGTCAATAGTAGGAGACATGAAATTACGAAATCATGCACAATTAATCTTTAAAGTTTGAAAACTTGTTAGGTTTCAAAAAGTAACTATCCAAAACTACGAGCTCCCAGTTGAACACTGCCATGCAGTGCAATTATCCATGAATCATGCACAGGACCGTTTGCATCATGATTTATTGGAAGTTATGAAAAGAATGGAAAAGAACATATGGTACTCCTTTGCACAGTCTCGTTTGAATATTGAAGCGTGTTACATAGTGTCAATTTTCTCCTGAATAAATTTGAAAAATATTAATGGATTGAAGCATTAATCAAAATGATGTCAGGACGAAAGGATTGCAATGGATGGTACCAGTCAAAACATGGTGTTAACTATGAAGAGTAAAACAACTCTGGAAGTTCAACTTCAAACAATTCAAGGTTTACAAGTTGTGAGTTTGTCAACTATCTTAAGACATAAGATTTTCACTAATTGCATGAACTTTGGCCATTGACCCATGTAAGTGTATCAAATTTCACACGTGTAGACTGGATTTCAAGGGCTATTGGATGGCCTACAAAGCCAACCTCCAAAGTTCAATAGCCCATTTAGAGAGAGAAAAGGGCGTGAAATCTCAAAAACATATCTTATATTTATTTTATTTAAATTAAAGATCTGGAACCACACAGAAGAACAAAATGACTAAGCACCAATCTCTACAACCTATAGGATTTTCTAACTGCTGTTGTTTTAGAAATTATCACCTAAACAAATACACTAAGGGGTCTCTTTTCTCAGAGAGCTATGAATTCTAAGGCTTGAATATAAGAGATATTTAAGAAGCAACAAAATATTCAAAGACAAGATAATAAAAGGATCTAACCGCTTCGTAAGTCAATGTTCCAGATCGTGAAACAATTCCAATACGTCCAGGTTTATGAATGTATCCAGGCATAATTCCAATTTTGCATTCTCCAGGCTTGATAATGCCAGGACAATTTGGTCCAATGAGTCGAGTTTTTGACTGCTGGTTGAGAGCAGCCTTGACACGAACCTGCAATTGAGGAGGCTGAACAGTTACAGAAATACACGATAAAGAGAAATTTAATCTAATGTAAAGGGTTTCATCCCTTAACACAAGTTATGCCCCACTGGAAATACTTTTTTCTTGGATAAAGGGCGCATGGACAAATTAGAAATCACAAACTTATAGGACACCAACATTTCCATGTGCCAGCAGAGCAGGAAATATATCCAATAGCTAACCTAATTAAACTTAGAAGAGAACATCTGGAAATAACAATAATAGATGTGTTTGTATCTATCCCTGGTGAGAAGTGTCTCATCATTCTCATAAAAACAGTAGTTAGAGCATTTATGCAATTAAGTTGGGAGTTATAACTTATACATAATATCTATAATGCCAGATTTTAGATAAAGGACCTTTGTTAAGTGAAGCTTCATAATTGGAGTAAGTTGAGGAAGGAAAGGAAAGTTATGCATCTCTATATAAATTTTATGATACCATGTCATGCTGAGGGATGCCTTCCGTGATGCAAACGACCAAATCTAGTTCAGCCTCCACTGCCTCCATAATGGCTCTAGCAGCAAAAGGTGGAGGAACATAAATCACTGATGCATTAGCTTTTGTTTCAGCTTTCGCTTCTGCTACAGAGTTGAAAACAGGAAGTCCCAAGTGTTCGGTTCCACCCTTTTTTGGAGTAACCCCTCCAACCTAGGTAAGCAGACATGAAGTGTGAGGAAAATACGAGCAAACCATCCAATATAAGGGTTCAAATAGAACTTGGAAGTATAAAAGTTTCTCACAGAAATTATGTACAGGGGAGAGAAGGCAGGGAGGAAACAATGTTATTTTTCTATAATTTCTCCTTCTGTTTGCCCATCTATCCAGTTCACTTCCCCTACCCTCCCTTCCTCCGCTCTGTCTTTGGGCTTTAAAAGAGAGAATATATGTTGGTTCATATTTCTTTTCTGGAATAAAAAAACAATTCCTCAAGTTAAATATAAACGTATATTCTACACTTCTGGAAATTTGAAATGGTAGCCACGCTTTCAATGTTTAGTATTCACCACTTCTCCTTCCCCTTTGGCTAATAAGTGCTACCTCAGTACCTCAGAAACTACCCATGATCATTTTAACATCGGGATGGAAACTTATGTTCTCCATAAATAAATTTTATTTTCTTGTTTTCAGCCAATAGTATAGATCTTTAAGAAATTCGAATATAAACCCATATAGTTCATAGCTTCAAAAAAGCCAAGCTACCAAGGTATCTACAAACAGCATGTCATAAAACTTGATGTTCTATCATACCATTTCCTTCTAAAAAAATTCTAATGGATTCAAGTTCGATGACCTCAATCTTACATGATCTGTGTGTATATTCATACTAGTGCAAACGACCATTTTGCTAAGCAATTGATACAAAAGATTACATTCAGTAAACTATCCAATATTAAGATTTCCGTATAGATCCAGTAAACACTAACTGAAACCAAAAACAGTAGAAAACATAAATCCACAATCACATACAAACAAGAAAATAATATGATACCATGTGGATACACAGATGATTTGTGCACGTGTTAAGCTTTGATTGGAAAATATGATCTCCGCCTATACATGAGGGCGCCTTAAAGGCAAGATTTAAATGAAAATATATATCCCTCGTAAACGTTTAGACGAGATGGTTAACAAATTAAAATGGAAACGATAGTTAAAGAGTAAAGACCATATTAGTGCCATATTCAATGGCCTGTTCTGTGTGGAAAGTGCCATTCTTGCCGGTGATGCCTTGGCAAATGATACGGGTGTTCTTGTCCACAAACACAGATGGAGGAGGTGGAGCCGATCCGAAGTTGCGGTTCTGCTGGAGCTGCCTAGAGTACAGCAGTTTTGACGTGAAGTTGCTAATCAGTCTTGTGGCTTGTCGAGTCATTGGCGCGGTTAATTGCCGAGGCGGCGCTGACGCGATGGTGCGGCGGCGGCGGTAAAATTACAAACTGTTCTTCACAAGCGTCAGAAGAGTACAAAAATATAGACCTTTAATATTAGGGAAAATTGCATTCGAATTCCAATTATGCATAAATGATGAAAATAGCTCAAAATCTGACTTCGATTGTGGTTAATTTCTAAAAATTACTTTTTATAAAATAATTAACTTAGCCATGGGCTCCATTTTATAAAGAAAATGAATTTTAAAATAGTAAAATGTTGGAGAACTTGTGATTGAAAAATATGAAAAAAAATTTAAATTTATGTGTAAAATTATTCTTATTAATTTTGAGAATAATGGGAAACACAATCCAATATACTCATATATCATCCAAAACAATCATTTGATTGGCACGTGAACTTCAAATGTCTCTAGAGGAGAACTAATTGAGCTTCTTTTTCTTTTTTTCCCCCTAAATTTCCACGCAAATTTTGAGGCAATGAATCATCAATTTTGTAATTTTTACAATGCATAGAGTTTCTGGAGTGATATTTCTTCCACAAAAAAAAAATGTTAATTGGATTTGGTTTGATCTTTTATTGATATACTAAGATATCGAAAAGATACGTAAATTTTTGAATTAAGAAAAAAATAGAAAACAAGAGAAATTTAAAAGAACAATATTCTCTTAGATTAAAAGAATATGATTTTCTTTATATCCTATTTTCGATTACCACCCTACCAACACAATTGTTCTTTAACAATTGTTTAAAATAAAGTACAAATTAATAAAATTGTGACAAGCGACGTTCTTTACTTTAGTTAGCATTAATAGAATTGAAAAGTATTTCAAAATAACACTGTTCTCTTCGATCAAAAGAATACCACGAAACAAACATTCTTGAGTAGTGATGATAGGGTGTAATCTCATCAATATCTAAATCACTACCCATCGACATTTCTTTTCGAGTAATACTATTCAGTACCGTTAATGTTAAATAGTGACATTAAATGAGAGGTACAGTTAAATGTATTACATAATTTCACTTTTAATTAAATCTATTACATAATGTCATATAGTCTAGTATCACTGGTGGTAAATAACACTATTCTTTCTTTTCCTTTATATCAAAACCAACAGTGTAATATTACCATAAAAGGGCAAAAAGAAAGCAGAGCACAAGGTAACATATACACGAACACGCACAAATGAAGACTGAAATGAATTGTCGAACAGGCGTATTCACAAATAAAAAACTTTCAATACATAAGAATAAGCTAGAAGGAAGTCAATAAAATGACAAAGGCAGTTGAAATATGGATGAACAATTTTCATCCTCATCAATTACACACCCTCTAATGCTCTGAATATTGTTGAAATTCCCATACTATGAACCACAGCAAGCGGACTTTTGTGCAGCTGCACCACCTGAAGATGGCTGATCTGATTGGTTGATCATAATAGCCTGAGGCTGCAGTAACCAACCAAATATTGTGCATTCATAAAAATATCAAGGAAAAGAGAATCTAATGCATTGAACCACCTTGTCTAAGAGCTTACTTTGTTAGAGAGAGGACGGAACATTTTTAGATCAGATAAAAAGAGATAGTAAGTGAATTATTTTAAATGTACCCTCTTACCTAACAATATTCGTTAATTTTATACTAAATTGTTATCTAGTCAAATTCAATGCACCAAACACGACCTAAATGGATAGCAGGAAGACTGAACTCATAACTTTTATATGCTTTGATACTATGTTAAACAATCTTATCCGAAAGCTTAAGCGGTTAGATAAAACAATTTATTTAGCTAATTTTGTCTTCAATACATGGAACACACTAGTAGTGGAGGGGCCTGACATAATTCTTCCCTATGGTATCTGAACATATATCAAATAACATTTCTACAATACGGCTAGTTGTTTGTTATTTCGATGGATATGGAATTAACAAGAAGTCGGTCTGGTGTTTATTCTAAAAAGAGTAATATTATTTGCAGTAGTTCACTACCGTAGTCATCCTACGTGGCATACATGTGATAGCTAGTGATTTAATACATTAATGTGATAGTTTTTTATTGCATCAAATCAATAACCGTCACATGTATGTCACGTAGAGAGACTACAATAGTGAGCGACATTATTCTTCCAAAAATAATTTTAATAAAGTTATGGAAGTCATTATTTTCATTCCATTAAATAGAAAACAGAAATGATAGTTAACTGTCCTATGCTAATTCCAGCAATAAACTCAGGGAAGACCGTAGTGCAATTTTTCTTTGTTCACCAACAAGTTCATAAAAATCTAAAATAACATTCCATTATAAATAGAGAAGTAAAATACAAAAATGGAGAGCCTATAAACATAGTGTATGATACCTATGCATTAATTGCATCAATGCAATGCAAAAACAAGTCGTCTCACCACAAGCTCCATAGTAGCATTGCGATGCATTGATATACATTAAGGATGCTTTGTCCGAAAGAAAGGGAAATTTGTCCATCCAGCATAACTGCAAAAGCACAAAAATGTTTCAGGCCCTTGAAAATATATGTAATAGTATAACTAAAGAATTAATATTTACTAGTGATTAAATTACATGATGTTGAACCAATTCCATGAAAGATGACAAGATAGGGTTCCTTATTAAAATGAATGTTCATCACTCAAATTGATCAGATTTGGATACAACAATCAAATATATAATTAGACCTGGGCATGGTTCGGGGTGGGTTGGCTTTGAGCCCAATCTGAAACCAAAACCAACCCCATCCCGCTATTGAAACCGAACCAAATCAAACCAATTTGGGTCAGTTTGATTTGGTTAGTAGGTTTGGACATTGATTCGAGTTTTAAAAAATTATGTAGTTAAAGTACATGATGACAAATTCTCTGTTACCGGATTGGAAAATGAATCGAATTGCATACAACATACATATGAAATGGAGCGACAAAGCAAAACTAGTAATCTTAGTTTATATATGTAGCAAGCCCTGGAGATACATGGATACATGGTGAAACAATTCAACTTGCAGTTCACATTTAATCTTAGCTGTTACTCTGTCAAGTGACCACACTGCATTATTTTGCACTTCAAAATCTTCCTGTAGAGAAAATAATCATTTCCCTATATACAGGAAGACAAAAATTTCCATACACGTTCTGCTCAGTCTTGAAAAGAAAAAGCCAAGCATGTCCATGTCAATGCCAGATCTACAAGATTCAGTTTAAAGCCGTAGACATTATATATGATTTGGCTCAGAGAAAGCGGCGATATCAAGCCAAGCAGATCTGCATATGTTAGCATATGGATAGACTGGAGGCCAAAAAAAAGAAGCCTGATATACACGGGAAAACAAAAGGACTGCTCATTCCCTAAATGGTAAGACAATTATTCATCAGATAAACAGACATGAAGTATATATATGCTTGAGACATGATTTTTCTGCTCAGTCTCGAAGACAAAGAGGTACATGTTTATCTTAACACCTTGCTTTATATTCTTGTCTTAGACAGCAGAACACCTTAATATGGAAGAAATCAGCACTATCAGATAGTTGGATACTGGGTCAGATTCTAGGAATCTCAATGCTATCATGGAAGCTTTACCATGTAAATATGTTGGCTTTACCTCAAAAAACTTGCAAGCCAGTTTTAAAATCCCATTGCAAGATTAATCCCTATTCCACTGATCACTAATGTTTCTGAGCATTACAATGCTACTCCTACTTTACTTCAAAAGTTGAGCTAGCAGTAACAAACCATGGATGCGAGTTAAGTGCAATAAGTTCTAGAGGCTGGTGCAATTTACAGACCAAATTTGAAAAGCCCTTTAGCCTAGCCAAAAAGCATAGACAATGCCTAGCTCTGGTTCATCTTGGATTGGTTCACTTAGCATCACACAGAAGTATCCACACACCTCAAAGAATTAGCACGCAAATATAATGGAGTGTAACAAATTCACACAATCTTGTACACTGAAGTATGAGATTTGGTTCTAGTTACCTCTCATGTCAAAGCAGTGTCTTTGACAGCCAAGAGAATGCCTCTGAATTATGCAGTCCTCCTCTTTCTTTTTGAATGTAATTCTCCAAGGAAAATGCACTCTCATTGATTTGGTCACTGGACATTGCATCCTCAGCTAATTTTACAGCTGCAATTTGAGACAGTTGGAAGTTTAAGCCAACTTGTTGCAATTTTCTAGCAGCGTCTTCCTCTCCAAGCATCAGAAGGGAAATCAACAGAGATTTAAGTTCACGTTTTGCTCCATCAGCCAGAGACATCCCCTTTATATGCTCTAGCAAAGCCATCTCCTCCCCAGGGCTGGATGATAACAAAATGCATTTCATAAGATGCAACAAACATGAACCGAAACAAAAAAGGAAATTCTTGAATTTACGTGTACCTTCCAGCACGAATTTTTCCTCTATTTCGCTGACGCCTGTAATCTCTGCCCTTGGTAGATATGCTTGAGCTGAAAGATGCAGTTGAACTTTTTCTTGTCCTGCTCATGAAAGAAAGCCAGTATACAGCTCATATTTATGTCAATAAACAAATATTCATGTACACTAAAACTAAATAGTGACAATTATTTATCAGCAAGACCTTTAGAATGCCATTATATTTTTTGTTTCCTCAGGAGTCTCCCTCCTGTAATCCAGTTATTATCAAACACTATAGCTTCATAATAACATTCCAAATAACCAAATGCAGCTTTTCAGCATTCTGTCCAATTTAACCTCTTAATGTACTCTTGACCTCCTCACAATTGTATCCCATCCTACCTTCAAATCAATCCTTGTGGATTTATAGTTGTTATCATACACAAACAGTTCCAATTAATTCCACTTTGACAATATAATATATCAAACTATAAGAAGTGTAGAAACCGGATTCCCCTAAGTGAAGGGCTCTAGAATTCCCCTGAGAGAGTCACTCTAAGGGGCATTTCACTAGTCGAATTTCCTTAGAAGAACATAACTCAATTCAGCTAGGAATTCATGGATTCCTATTCAAAAAAGTAGGCATATGACATACAAAAAGTTCACGCACTTTTAAGATATATTAATGTTTTCATATAACCTACATTTCCCCTTTTCTATTCTATATATAGATGCCTATTCATTCGTCAAAAGTTTACACTTCATTCTAGGACCGACTGAGAAGACAGCTTCCCATCTACTGAACTCAGTAAAGAGCTTCTTTTGCCAATTCCACTAGCCAAAGATGGGAAAAGAGTAGCTCGATCGAAAGCGAGAGGAGAAGAAGAACGTTGGATTTAAGAATGAGAGATTGTCCTTCTCCGACTCTTACTGCCCAATCTAAGAACAACTTATTGAACAGGGTTCTATAGTCTGGGTGAGTGAGAGGACGGGGGTTTTGCTTCCAGGAGATCTGGAGCTTTACTCTGGTTATGTAATGATTGGAAATTGCCTTGGCAAACATTTCGAACATCGGAAAATAAATTATGAAAAACCATTGTATTACCAAATTAAACCTTCTCAGCCATAATACACAACTTTGGGCTACAGAGAATAGTGAATTAACACTTTGAATAATTTCATGGCTGATTGCGGCACATTTTTTTAGTTCAAGATCACAGGATAAGGAGCATTGCTTCACTGTCAGAGAGAACCTATCTTCCAGATTGATGAACAGAAATCAAATAAAATAGCTACAAGTTCAGCGAGTGTTGAATATGAGAAGTTAATAACATATCTCGCGTAAACCTAAGGAGCTATGACCTCCACTCCCAAACAGAAGTAAATTTATACCAGTCCTATATCATTCTCCTCAACAAGCAATTTAAAGCCAAATAATAGAGATTATATCTTTTGTTTTTTTTATCATCATACATACACACACACACACACACACACACAGAGAGAGAGAGAGAGAGAGAGAGATTATATCTGAATTACTCTTGGTCAACTCAGCAAAAAGAAACGGGAAGAAATTGTGTAGTCATCGTAGTGGTTCCAGAAAAAGGATAGAAGTTTGTCTCTACCTAATCCACTGAAGAGCCAAAATTGAATGCGATCATAGAACTGTCCTTTTTCCTCTCCAAATGACTAAAACCCCAAGTATCCACTAGCCTCTTCTGTGAACTTACACACTCAACACTACCAGATAGATACTTGCTATGGTATGGTGCACAGTAATGGAACTTGGAGGATGAGAGTGGTTATACAGCTATAGCAGAAGAAAAAGAGACACAAAACGTGGTATAACATTCAGAGAATAAAGGTGGCCAGCTTAAAAATTCTAGTAAACGAGCACTTAATAGTCAAGGCACAACGTGGTTTTCTACGAGTCACAAACATGGAAGAAAATCCCTCAGTAAACCATAACATCCCTACCCCAAAAGAGAAAGAACTTCTTGTTCCGCCAAGTCCTTCAATGGCATTAATGAGCTGGGAGAGTTGTTGATGCTAATGGTCTCTAAGTCGGACACATTGGCTGTCTCAAGATCCAATAAAAATATGGCCAGATATCTACAGAATTACATGCTTCAGAAAAATTCTACCCGTGCTGATTGATGAAAACTAGCATAAACAATTAAACAATACTGAAATTCAGGTGATAGATCAGTAAATGAAGGTTTTCTCCGAGTAAAACGCTTTTCCAAATGTCACAACGTCCAATATATCCTTCCTCGAAGATGGATGAAGTTAAGAGGTGGTAATGGGACAAGAGCCAGGAAAAAGGGAAACAAAATCCATCATAGTGACAACATCAATCAGTGCTGAGAGCATTTGATTTTAAATAATATTCTTAAGAAAAAGTATCTAGATGCCAGATGTAAAGAGTAAATTTGGATAATATCAATGCCTACGGGGAAAACATTGGCAAAAAATTCTAGCTACAAAAAAGGAAAATGCATATGAAAAGAAGGCATAAGAAGCATGACCAAGTACAGATACAAAACATACCCAGTGGTGTATGCACTCATTCCACTGAAACTACTGCTAGCTTGCGAAGAAATTTCATCATCAAGTTCGCTAACTGATCTCTCGTCCGATTGGATCTTTGCAGCAAGCAATAATCTTCTTTGGCGAACTGCTAGATATCGAGTCAAGTACTTACCAACTTTCTCCAGTCCTTCATCATATTCACAAATAAGCGTGCTTGCACACTCAATAGAAGCATTTTTCACTTCTGAAATGAGATCATCTCTCCTGTGCAAGAAAGAAATCCTCAAAGCCTCCTCCCAATCCCTTGCACAGACCAATAGGCTAATAGCATTGTTAAGATCACAGCAGTACTCCAGGGCAATTTTCGCAGCATCCCCTGGTTTACCAAGAGCCTGAAGTTCCTCGCAAAGCTCATGTGCCAGCTGCAAAATTTCATCCTTTCCAAGTTTAATAAGACCAGCAACTGTCAAAACCGCCTTCCAATTCCCACAAGCACGATAAGCCTTTAAAGCTTTTTCTAAACATAAACAACGCAAATAAGCAGAAGCAGCATCCTCAAAGCACTTCGTGGAACTAAGATGATCTCCCCATGCTTCAAGAACTTTCCGTCTCCTATGAGGATCACCAATCAGCTGAAGCCCCAAGGGAAAGAGTTTGGGATTGTTCTTCATCAAGTTCATAGAATCTTCGTAGTAAGCATCTCCTGCAGACATAATGTGCCTGAGAGCATGTTCATGCCTTTGCAATTTAAGGTCTATGTTATATTGCATCAAAACTGTTGGCATACATTCCAATTCCTGGAGAATTGGAAGAAATTCTTTTGGATCCTTTTGGGAATTCAATGCAACAATAGCTGCTAAATTCAAATCATAAAGTCCTAAAGCAGCTTCAAAGACAGCATCTGGGTCAGCCAACCATAAGAGATGCTTCAGAGATTCCTCAGCAGAAGGATAGAACACTCTCAGGGTATCATCTGTTACAGAGAGCTCCCTATCTCGGATAACCTTTATTCTTCCCAAAGCTTCCTCCAGAGCTGGGGGATCAGTTCGAGCTAAAGTAGTCAAAATGCAGAGCTCCCTCGCAGGACTTTCCTCAATTTTCTCTTCAAGAGCCTTACGTATAGCCATCAGGACGGAAGAGACTTTGTTGCTATCGCCCAAACCCTTGGGTCCACCATGTCCTACAGATTTATCTTCATTTATGCAAGGTAGGGACATATAATTTTTGTACAGTGTCTCCATGACATCTTCATTCTTCACTGCACAAGCAAACTCAGTTATATAGTTCAGGTTATTAACCTGTATCACAAATTCTGCAGCTGACTGAAGAAAGGCTTGCCAACCACAATGGTCAACAATAACATTAAAATCTATCCTATGCCGCCGTACCATGAGCAATGCATCTCTAAAACGCCTTTGGACCAGAGCATTGACAATTGAAGCAAGCACTAATTTCCTTGGATAGACACATTCAAGATTTCCTCGAGTTGTTTGCATTATGATAGCAGACTCATCTTCATGAAGGACTCCAACAACCAGTGCCCCCTTTTCCCATATGTTTATACATTTTTTTTCATTTGCACCCTTAACATTCTTCATAACAGGCAGGAAATTATCATATTTCTCTTCTAATTGTCCAAGCAAAATATCATCAATGTCAACAATAAATAATAGATCTTGTTTAGTCGCAAGTACCACATGTGTAATCCTTTTGCAAGCAGAATTAGAGTAAACTGAAAAACTAGTACAGTTGTTACACATTATCGTTCCCTTAAGATGCAGCCTGCCATTGTCATCGAGCCCAAAAAGCAAATCTTTCTCTTGCTCATCATAGCCTCCAATAGGAGCAATGACCATCAATGGGCAGGATGCTAAAAAACCCATGTCATCACATCTCTGAAGAGGAACTTCTTTGTCCACGCCCAATTTTGATATGTACTTAAATACTTTTCCACCATCAAATTGAACAAATGCTGAATATCTGTTAAATGGTTTAGGAGCTATACCAATTACTATCTGTTCAAGATATATTTGACTGGAAACATTCCCGTGCCAGCCCGAACATGTCATTGAACCAGGAATGTGATTTTCAGAACAAGTAAGCTGAAATTCTAGCAGGTAATATCCAGCACACCAATCCTTGTTAAAATCTTTTCCCTTAGTGAAATTACTATGACTGAAACCAAAATGGGAAACACTAAGAAGCACACGTGAATCCAACCATGCGAGATGTATAAAAGATCCAAAACCAGTATCAGAGGACATAATCTCAACTTTAAATTCTTTGCCTTCTAGCTCATCCCACTGATCAAGCAGAGGAAGCTCTACTATACACAAACTTCCATCTGACAGAGATGCAGCTAGATGAGTTTTAGAAACATCCGAACACAGAGCCATATCCCTAACAGCGGCAGGAAATTCTAAGTTGAACAAGTACATAGGAGGTGGCATCAAGGATAAAGAAAGTGGAGTTATTAGTATCTTTGAGCCATCAATGACAAATGCTGTTGAGTTATCCATGACAGACGTAACCCAGAAAAACTTGTAAGTTGTAATTTGGCCATGAAGAGTCCAACAAATCAACTGTAAAGGCTTTGTTGGATCCCACATGAACTTAACTGCATCCTGCTTTAAATATCTGATCTCTTGCTTTAAGTACCAATGATTATTACTGAATAACCAAATCTTGATGGTGTCAAATGTTTCACCTCTGATGACAGCAGCAAGAAGCTCTGAGTTACAGTTAAACTTAAGGATTTCTATGGTCACATCAGTTCCTAAATTGATACTGAATGAGCTTCTTTCTAAACCATTTCTCTCAAAGAAAGCTATGGATGGACACTGCTTCTCTTCCTTCCGATCATAAGCTGTGGCAATTCGTGCTCCACTTGGCATCCAATCTACAGCTGATCCCATAAAGGGCTTTAATTCTGAGACAGAATGGAGTGTCCCAGAATCACGTTCCCAAACTTTAAGCTTCTTACTCAAGGGAAAAGAATCGGGCATCTTGCTCAATGTCGCAAAGAATTTCCCATCCCCTCTCCATGAAATGGGACTTCCAAATGAATAGCTAGAAGAAAATGTTGATTCCTATAAATATAGTTCAATATAATGACTCATTAAAAAATTATATAAAACAGTAAAAACTCAATTTTCCATGCTATTGTTACACCATACGAGTATTTGAAACTATATTTCTTTCAAATAAGTGTTATTCACTAGATGTGAAAGAAAAAAAAAATCTTTATTTATTTTATGTAAATGAAGAGACTTCTTTCTTTACTATCCTAAATTGAGCACATTATCTACAAGAAATTGTTTGAAATACAACTAAAAAATATAAGCAGTTGCAGACGTGGATACGAAATGGACGTGCCAAGACGTGAGTTTTCTAGAAAGTAGGACACAGACACGTCCATATGAATTCTTTAAAATTTTAAATTCAGATATTATATATTTATTTCTTTAATTTTTAATACAGGACATGACACATGGCATGTTTGACACTTGCCAGAGAGGTGTCTCTAATGTATCTATCAAGCATCGATAATTTGAAAAATATACATAATGGGACAAGGACACGTAACTTGTTAAATATATGCCCTTGAGTTTCCAAAGAGGCGTGTCGGACACGAACACACTGCCAAAGTAAGTGTCCATGCATCATTATATAACTAAAGCAGACCTTCACCAACAACTCATAATCAATGACATTCCAAGCTACAGTGTGTTCCAGGGTCAGAAAGACTCCAAAGTTGACATGACTGATGACAATGGTGAATCTTTAAACTTTATCCCCCCAACTTCAGTATCATTAGTCAACATCATTATTTTGGAGTGATTTTTTTCTATGCTGACATAATCATACCCTATCCAGTAATAGATACAATAATGCCATCTGAATTCCACAACTTAGAACAAAGATGGTCGGAAAACTGAATCATTTAATACACGTATTTCAAGTTTTAGAGGTGCAAGAAAGCGTAAGTTCTATAGGGTCTCTTGGTTATGACAGTTATTTTCTTAATGTTAATTGTTTACCAGAATCTTTCTTCCCTCTTGGCGAAGGGTGATGTTGTTTTACCAGCTTAAGTTTACAAGTCTGATATGTTTGCACACTGGGTCACCAGTTTACCTAAAACCATCCAAGTTTGACTAGTCTGGTATGTTTGCAAACGGGTCACTCAAAAACTAGCCCAGGTTTGACAGGTCTGGAATGTTAGCAAGGTGATCCAATAGACCCACCAGGACTGATCTGATACCTATTTCATTGTCTTCCAGTTCGAATACCCGAGCTAGTCCATTTTTTTACGTACGTCACAATTAACTAATTGTCCACATGAACAGTTCAAATGTTGGTTCAACACATTCTGCATTGGATAATTACACGGTACAATTTATCCAAAAGATCACACAACAAAAGGATATTAAATGTTAGTAAGGATTTAAAGATATTCGAAAAGCATGCTAACAGATTGGCGAATACTGTAAGAAGTCCTTACGTACATGAACATCCTCAGGAAGATCATCGAGGGCTATCTCATATAATACATCCCAATCAAGAGTCATCACTAGAATTTGCCCAAAACCAGTAATTACACCAAGCAGATCTCCATCTGGACTAGGTGAGATGCACTTTACACCACCTTCCACTCGGCCAACAATTTCGGTTGCATTATCATCCACATTATAAAGTAACAGAAGTCCAAAAGAAGTTCCAATGATCAACGCTTCCTTCTCCATAAGATATTCCAAGGAAGTAATGAAATCTCCACTTTCTAAATCAATGAGCCGAACAAAAGCAGGTAACAAGGTTTTACTCCATGCTCCTGCATTCTGGTTTAAGTCACAACCAACTTGTTAGAAAGAGAGAGAAAGAAAGAAAGAGAGGAAAACACAAATGCATAATCATCCAAGAACTCTTGATATTATCAGTATAACATATGACCAACTTCAGAAAAATATGTGGACATTTGCTAGTTCACTCTTAAATTTTCATCATAAACAAATCTCTGTTTAGTTTTTAATCTTCTCATTTTTCGTTTCTCACTAGATTGTTTCAATGCCAAGTTCATGCAGCATGGTTTTGGCCATTATTATTTCTTACCTATATCAATAGCCTGCATAATTAAAGAGAAGTGATACAGCATGTGAAGTGCATCCACAACAAGCTCAAACTCAAATGAGGCTGTTCCGCCATTCAATTAAGTATTAACCAACCTAAGTTCATAAAGTCCGACCAAACATTTAACATTTGGCTAACTTTAACTTTAATAGGTTGCACACCAAAATCCCTTCCTTCCAGTTTCCAATAGACTGTACGAATGAGAATGCAAGACTGAAAAACAATAGACCAAAAAACAAATTTTGATGTAAAATAGTAATTTGAGGAACCCATTTCATGTTTAAAATTAACGTCAACATCATCAAATAAATACAATTTGTACGTATCAATTTTTCATCATCCCACACAACCTAAAACAACTGATTGGCTAGAAAGACTTTTCAAAAATAAACACTAAAGACTGTGAAAACAATTAGATATGCATAACTATGCGATTAAAGCAAGATTGGATAAGCTTAGCTATAATTTTTTTTCAGTTAAAAGTTAAAACGTAATTTCAAAAAAAAAAAAATCCTTTTATTGGTGAGAGTAATTATTTATTTTGATACTTCGATAAGAGAATACAAAAAAAAGTAATTTTTTACTTGTTGTCCTAGGTTTAGCTAAACATGCTCTATTGGAACCATAAAATCAAACGCTTTCGATTTATTTTGTTTGATGAATGAGCATGGAAATGAAAGGAGACATAAACACCTATTAAATGGAGACTAATACATGTTTCTTACTTGAGGTGAAGGAATTTGAGTAGCGTATATAAAGTTTGCCGATGAGGAGAAAAAAAGGCGGTTGCGCTCGATGTCGATGGCCAATAACTGGAGGACTTCTTCGTCTCCATTCTCCGACTGTAACTGCAGCGTCGATGACACCTCCCACGATAACTTGAGATTTTTCATTGCAATTCCTTTTTCTCAATTCATGCGACAAGAAATCAGTCGAAGTTGATTAGGATTCTGTGTAAATTTCTCCGTCGAGGGTTTTGTGAGGTTTAAGCTTCCAATGGAGGGAGGCAGCGGACGGACGAATGTAGTGTTATTTATTAACGGTTACCCTAATCGAGGAGAGTACAAAAATACAGTTGATTTAGGTGCAAGTGGTCTAGGTTTACACAGTTTCAAAATTAAATTAAATCAAAACTGTTTGGAAATGTTTGATTTAAATTTTAATTGTTAGAAAATTAATCAAAAAATAAATTGAATTTTTCGCTCAATTAAAAAAAATTAATTATTTTACTCAAAATATATTATCTTTTAATTCAATTTACTTGATAATGGATTCTATAGGCTTTTAAGGGAATAATTATTATTATAATATTTTCTTATTTTTTTTAAAAGAAATTAATTTGCAAACTCAAATTTTATTGTTGAACCTTATATTAATTTTATTGTTTAAGCTTGAGATAAATATACTTGTATTGCGACATTTATATTTAGAAAACGTTACCATTTAAGTGTTATTTTGAGATTTCACATTAATACTTTTATTTTTTTACTAGTTTGCAATATGTTATTTTTGTGTCGTTAAAATCATGGTTTGAACCCAAATCAAACCGCAAGAAATGGTTTGATTTGGCTTGTGTTTTGAAATTGTTCGGAATAATTTGGTTTCAAAGTTGTTCAATAACAGTCAAAATCAAACTGTGTTCGTAAACCTTCATTTTTCCCCTATTCAAGGGGGGAAAACCTTAAAATGACCAAGAAAATAAATGAAAATTAATTACCTTTAATTTTTATACAAGAAGCTTTTTGCTTCTTATAATTTAAACTGTTGGTCCTGTTTCCATATTTTAGTGTTATAAATTTAATGTTAATAATGATGTTTGTCATTAGCACCTCAATCTATGACCATGTAGTAAGGTCATCCACATTGTTCAATAAATAAAAATAATGTCGCATTATATAATAAAGTTGAGATGAATTTTTATTTAGAATAATAATATTCATAGTAAAAATTATCGGTAGTCGTCATATTGCATCATATAAAAAACTGTAACGTAGAGCAACTATCGATAGTTTTCAATAAATAGCATTATTCCTTTCATTTATTACATTGAGTTGAGTGTTCATCACGACTAATGATAATGTACGACATTAGTCTCTAAAGATGAAAATTTTCATTTCTAAGGAGATGAGTTTCAAAGAATAAAAGGTGCTATATTATGGTGAAGGTTAGTTTAGATTTTTAAATAATAATTTCTTCTCTAATTTTCGAAGAAGTATTGTATACAAACTAAGAAAATACGAAGTGAGAAGTGAAAATTTAAAAACATAGATTTCACGTCAAATGTCAAATATAAATCAACAGACGTGATGTAAGAAGTCAACTACATATTCATATTTATACTCGGTACTCAGAGCAGGAATTAAAATCTCAATTCTACTTCGTCCACATTCTCATAATGGTATTTTCTTCGATCAGAGGGCATAAATCCGGTCGACATCCGAATTAGAAAACTCGGAGTGACGCCAGGAGTTGGAGCCACTTCGAGCCTGCTTCCTCATTGATCGTATCCTCTTCGACTTCACCACATAGTAAGTCATGGTCCCAAGAACCCCACCCATTATAACTCCACCAACAACTGTAATCAATATCGCAGCCCACTGGTATGTGCGCCCAACCACTATATAAGAAGATGCCATGAATGCCACTGAAGTACACACTGAAGCTAACCACATCAGTTTGTTAATAATTTCTACTACACGTCTTTCAGCCTTCGTCTCGCCTCTAACCAATGTAATTTGAACGACCACAACTGCAAGGGACGTAAAAAGTGCAATAGCATTGAATATGAAGAAGATCTTAAAGGAAATACTTTTCACGACGACGGCCATCCCATGGTTGTCATCCCCACCCGGCACAGTGAAAATGGCTGCAAAGGCAACTGTTGCAAATAGCACCGCCACTATAGTTACTGAGTTGGTAGCATTGTTGATGCCTTCTCGATGGAGTTTCCGAAGCTCTTTGGCAATTCCATGGACGTTTTTGTTTGTTCTCTTAGTTTGCTCAAGCTGGAAGTGGACATCATTCTTGATTTGAGTTACAGTTTTCCGTAGCTCATCCCTTGGTTGGTTCAACTCATTAGCTCTAACGGCACCATAACGACAAAGGCATTCCCTTATTTGTGAAGATTCTTCGGAGAGTGGAAGATCTTCAGCAATGTCAAGAGCAGTTTTGTGATCTCTTGTCAGTGCATTGACATTGGTATCAGGAAGGCTTAACAACTCGTTGACTATCTGCAAGGAAAAAAATTCCCCACAACTAAATTAAGAAATATAGCATGTGTATGCGTGTTTATCAGCATTGCATTGGCCCCATGTTTTTTTGAAGTTCTAAAAGCAGGCATGGAACAGAGGCAATATTGATAAAAGAATAATTAGGTTGCTAGCCGAAAGGGAGAAAATCCACAGTAAAGTTATATATGAATAAAGCCTGTTGTTTTTCTTTTCTAAATACAAGGTAAATTGTTTTTCTTTTTCTTTAGAAGAATGCAGCAAAATTACCTTGTAATTAAAATTACCATGACTAAACAACATTCAAAAACAAGTTTTTCTCAATTATGTTGTCTCTCTTCTGCTTATGTTTTCTAAACCAAAAGAAAAATTAACTTATGGCCTCTCATTTTTTTAACATTAGAAACACAAGAACCGGGTCATCAAATGGCCTCTCTTTACTAACAAATAGATGTATTTTCACTAGACAGCATTCATGAGTTATACGACATTCAAAGTTCTTTAGGGATTTCTTATGATAATAATGGATACGTATACTCGTATAGAAAATTTATGGAGCATATGAAAATATGTGCTTATGAAACTTGATAAGAGTAAATTTGTATTAATTTCCAATGGGGGATAACAAGCAATTTGGTTTGGGATATAATTCATGTATTTGAAGTAAAAGGTACACTAATAGAATAAATTTTAAAACAGCAAATTAAAACGTACCTCCACTCGCTTTTTCCTTGTGGCTACATGTAATGCTGTGTTTCCAAATTTGTCTGGCAGCATCACAATAGCTGCATCGGCGTCCAGGAGCAATTTAACCACCTCACAGTTAACCCCTTTCACAGCCATATGCAATGCAGTCTGTCCTTTCTTGTCTTTTCTTCTAGCCAATTGTGGATCTCTCTCAAGCAATGCATTGACAATGTCCACATGCCCCTGTCTGGAGGCTAAATGCAATGCATTTTTTCCATTAGATCTGGAAATTTCCAGCAAGCTACAATCCTTAGACAGCAGTTCATTAACTACATCCATGTGCCCTTTTGAAGCAGCAGTTATAAGAGGGGTTGCATTGGAAGGACCAATTGTTTTGCTTAGTTCAGGGTCATGGTCTAAAAGCACTTGAACAATTGCTGAAATTAAATGATTTAATGTCAGTGTCAGGCCTGATAGAAACAACAAAACAGAGGACAAAAGACACAACACGGAAAAGAAAGGTTAGACAGGAATCGGTCAATTTCAAAGATTGACCAAGGACTTCATAACATAAGCTCATGCACTTTCAATGAATCATCTTCCAGTGGATTGATTGTACCAGATGCAAGCAATGCTGTAATTTTAAAAACTGCAATCAGATCGATCCATCACCCAGGAAAATGTTAAACATTCCAGGATCTGAAAAAGAAATGAATTGAAGTTGTTTCCATGCGACTGCAGGGCATGCTTTCTCTCATTACACACAGCAGGCGTGTAATATTTTCTGCTCAACTCTAAATGTAAAACACGCTCCATCAGTCCAAAGTCAACCTATTATAGTGAACTAAACCTTTAGATAATGCTAAATGGTCTCAGCCTGTGCTTTATATCCAAATTCCATGCTGTCAATATGCCCTCCACTAATAATGAGCAGAGTTCAACAGGGTATGCGTCCTCAGGTTCTATGAATTCACAGATCGAAGACAGCAAATGAATTTCTCAAATATAATTAACATCCAAGAATCTGAAATCAAATTCAAAACTTATATACACTGCTAAAACCTTGTCCCTCATCTCTTTAAATAAATTAAGATAATTTTTATGGGCCAAGTTTCCAAAGTAATAAACCATCACATAACTGAAACCAGAGGGGCAACTAGATAGCAATATCTAGAATACTTCAAAATGAGGTAAAAAAAGGAAGAACAATAAGTTCAGATAATCACCATGGTGGCCTTCTCTTGCAGCTATATGCAAAGGATCAAACATAGATTGATTCTTCTTCACAAGTGTTTCCTTATTAGAATACTTCAGTAGCTCTTTTACCACATCAAAATGCCCTCTCTCTGCTGCAGTGTATAATGCTGTCTCTCCTAACTCATTTACTTCATTCACAACCGAGGCTCTGATCTCTGCAACCTCTCGATCAAAATCTGTTGAACTTAGAGTCCCCACCATTTGAGAATCAATATTAAGTATCGCCTTCACAGCCACAAGATCACCCCTTTGAGCTGCCAAATGTAGCTCCGTGTCATTGTGCCTGCCTGTAACCTTTTTCACATATTTCTTTCTTCCAGCTTGATCAATTCGCTTCCCAGAATTTGATAAAACCAGAGCTGGTGGAGTTGCTGCGGATGGTGATGGCG